>JXSR01S003726.1:0-14777 GCA_000969725.1 Ophiothrix spiculata
TTTGGTCGATTTTAATGAAAATCGGCTATTTTGGCAGCCATTTTGGTGGCCATCTTGAATTTGAAATATGCATATGACATGATTTGAAGTCAGATATTTTTTTTACAGCTCAAGAAACCATTTCCCAATAAATAATAATTTTGAACATAAAGTGTTTTACAAGATAATTTTAGGCCATTATAATGAAAATATAGTATTTTAGCGGGAATTTTGGCGGCCATCTTGGATTCAAATCTCGCTTGAGACCAGTTTTTATTTTTGGGAACATCCGAATTGTGTTTGAGGGTCATAAGGAACCTAAAAAAGTTGGTTTGGTTTACTCCTGGGGTACAGCTGTTATATGACACTTATATTGTATACTTAATAAAAATTGTTTACAGTTTAACCCTTTTTGGTCATGTTTCCGCATTTTTCTGCCAAATTTGGTCAATTATGAACAAAAAAAAGGCATTACATTTGACGCTAATTGATTTGTCGGCACAAAATTATAATAGAAGGCGATTTTCGCTCGTTGAACAAACATTTGGATAAAGAATTTAAGACATATACCAAAATCACTAAATTTGGGTCATTTTTTACCTTTTTTTACTTTTTTTTGGTCAAAATTAACCACAAAAAGGAAGTTAAGCCCCAAAATACTGTAGGCAGATGTTGTTTAATTCGCTTTTACCTAAATGAATGATTTGATTTTGAATAAACATCATTTTGGAGCCAAAAACTGAATTTTTACTATTTTCATGATATTTTCATGATTTTTGGCTATTTTGGGTCATTTTGACCACTAAATCAAAAAAATAATTTTACCATCCACCCACACGCTAATGTACACCCCTTGAGGATATGATTCCACATGGATGGAAAGCTGTAACACATTTTGCCCACAAAACTTTTTTTTAAGCATAATATTTGCTGTTGGCTGGTAGACTAACAGTTTGTATTACTAAATGTACACACAAATTGGATGATTGGCAATGATGAAAAGTGCAAGCTACTGAACTAGATTTTATTACGCATAGTATTTGTTAAAAAGCTATATCTTTTAATGACAGCAATAATGATCTGTAACTTTTTTTCTGATATGTCAGACAGTAAGACCCCAAAAAATCATTTTTATTTTTAATTATAATTCAAAAGCCAAATGAATTAAAACAAAAATTACTTTATAATAACAATTACTAGAATTTGTCTGTATAAGAAGACCCAAATTTATGGATTTACTACTTGTTTGTCAAGTTGAAATGCACATTTTTGGCTTTTATGGACACACATCTCTAAATAAAGGCTTTCAGCCCGTACAGAGCAATGCGGGAGCATGTGTTTTGTTGCCCTCACTAAAGTAAAAGCTTCAAAAATGGCGGGAACTAGATTTTTTGAACAAATTTCTTCTGAATCATGTTGTGTGGTTCAAATGTAGTCAGGCTGGGTAAAGATTACTATAATTTTGCTGTTTTTGAAAAATTTGAGAGCAGATTTTCAGAGTCTAAGAGAAATTTTGTAGCGAGTTATAGAAAATAAATTTTGAGCATATCCTATGTTTGAGGTGACCTAGCTAAAAATGATCAAGGTTACCCTATATATTTTTTTCACTTTGTGGGCTCTTCTAGATCATAATCTCAAAATAAATCCAAGAGTTGAAGCAACCAGCCGCTTTATAGCCAAGATATCCGCCATGATCTGGAGGCTGTTTTGCATAGGATTGAATAGGTGATATATTTGGTGGTATGTTCTTATTGATCAATGTACTTACAAAACAATCATCAAAATATCATAAAATATGTTATAGATGTTGAAACATGTAATGTTTTTTTTTTTTTTGAACTAAAATTACCACCATAGTACTTGTACTTAGTTACTTGCTGAATTTGGGTCAAAATTATTTTTCTCAAAAATTCCATTTTCAAGTCATATGAAGATATCCTTTGTATAGTAAAGTACATAAGATCTTCAGGAATTGTGAATTTCCCAAACCATTTTAAAGAATTATTGACCTTTATAAGTTAAGATATTAAGGCCTGTACCCATAAAAGGAGTTGGAAAGTTTAGACCAGCTATACAGGGTGTCCCAGAAAGAATTAACTCCTGGCTTTGACGGGTTATAACTTTGAAAAAATACAATGCAATCACAAAATTTAAATTTAAATATAATGTATAGGTCATAGACTATTTTGTGTATGAAAATCAGGTGATATGGTTCAATGGTTTTGATGATATGCTCGATTGCGTTAAAAGTGGTGTAAAAGGCTTCTGTCCGAGTTTCAATTTTGAAGGGAGGGGGGTCTAAGGTTTTGCCCCGCTTCATAAAAACGTAAAAGAAACCGGGCAAATGCATTTGGGTATTCTCTTTACATCCTTTGCGGTCATTTTGATGAAAAAACTAGAGGGGTACCACCTAAGGTGGGGTTAGGGTAGGCCGTCAAAGTTGGGGTGTAGGGGAGGGGGGTTGGGGAAATCACGGAAATTGTTTTAGTCGCCATTTTGAAAAATTTATACATGCTATAAGACTCAAACTTACAAGACATGTAAAAATCATCACTTCCCTTCTTAATTACTAAAAACAATCGACGAAAATCCGTTATTTAGAAGTTTATAGCAAAATTTGGTTTTTAGTTACCGTTTTGCCATAATGCAATTTTGCCTGATTTTCCAATCTGAAAGTAGTTTATGACGTCATAATTACGCAACGCCTTGGTCGATTTTCATGATCTTAGTATCGTTGCATAGGGAAGGATCATACCTATCTATTAATAGCAAAACCATAGGGATTCCGTTCTAAACTATTCGGGGGGTTGCAACACCCCTCCCTTCGGAGGATGTGTTACAATAAATAGCTCAGGAGGACAAGGGTTTACACTTCTTATAAGTCAATTTACCTATTATAGATACTATGTTTATCCCTCCAAGTGTACTAAAAGTACGTGGTGATTCACTGAATACATGTTAATGTATACAATTCAAAATAAATAAATAAATAAAACACACACCCCATTTCACCCAACTCAACAACCAACACACACTTTCATATACCTGAAATATGTATTCTCTTTAATACGGTAATTGCTAACAATTAGAATGCTGTTTAGTACCCGTCAATTGATCCTGAATATAATAAGGTGATTAATGAACATTCCACATCTTATAAATATAAAATGTGGAATGTTCATTAATCGTATTTCTTTATTTTAAGAAATAAAAGTTAAGGTTTAAATTGAGTTTTGAAGGAAATATCTGTCTGATCATCAATATTGAAACTTGGACAGAAGCCTCTTACACCACTTGTAACGCAATCGAGCATATCATCAAAACCATTGAGCCATATCACGTGATTTTCATACACTAGATAATCTATTACCTGTACATTATATTTCAAGTTAAAATTTTTCGATTTTATTGTATTTTGTAAAAGTTATGACCCGCCAAAGGTAGGAGTTAATTCTTTCTGGGACACCCTGTAAAGTAAGACTTGTTCTAATTAAAAACTGTTGCTCTGATATAAAAGGGTCTTTTTAAAAAAGTATGTGTAGAGTGTTTTAAAACAAACCTGTAAAATGCACAAAGAAATTAAAAGTGTGAAATCTATGTAAAATCTAAGATCACAGGTTAAAAAGTCACTTAAGAATAGAGGTGGAACTTAACCCGCCTCAAAGCATGTCTTATAAGGAAGGATATGTTACAGTTAAACTCCTGTCACTCCCTGTACAAATGGTTTGCTAAATGCTGAGACATTGCAACCAAAATAGCCCTCAGCACACTGGGTATATAATGGTTACATTGGTTTCCTTGTTAGTCTCATTCATGCATGTAATTTTTACAAGATATCTAGCTGCAGGGTATATGAGGTGAGAGTGCTTTGCCCTCTGGTACATTGAATTAACTGATGAGCTTGAAAGTGTACTTTGTTGTACTTCAACACCCAACTTCGTGATGTTTAAAGGGAAGGACAATTTAATTACTAATATTAATATAGGAAAATAGAAAAGTTAAGCTGGTTTCTGATTTTTGAAAAACAAATAAAAACTATTCCATCAGCTCTAAAGAAATAAAAACCCTAGTTTACATTGAGTAGGCTTTATAGGGCTCAGTCACACATCAATGTATGACTACCGTACACTGTTTTGATCATAGTATGATGTAGGCCCTATGCCTATGGCCAAACATAGTATGTTAGGTGTACATTGTAGTTCAGTACATCAATGCATGACTAAGCCCATATCAGAACATAACCTTACCTGAGATGTGATTTGATACAGCAAATTTGATCTTTCAATATATTTCATCAGTAATTTCATCACACTGATGTCATGATAAATTATTTAATTCTTGGCTTTATTAAATTTGTTGCCTTCTGTAAACAACTAAACGATGGTGACATATGTGTCCAACCTCCACAAAACGGCAGTAAAGTTGGCCAATAATCAAAGTTCTCAAAAGCATGACATGTCAGGATACTTAAATCTGAGAAAAGTTGCATCAAAGTATTTAGCCCAAATTAATACAAGTAGCAATTGCTTTTTCCATAGCTTTTACTTGAACGTTGATCCATTAGGAGAGTGGATATATGAAGACACAAATGTTTGCTTACATCATAAACCAATGTATGGATGCAGTAGTTAGGCATCAAAAAATTAATCCACAAAGAACAGTCACACATTGTTTCAAATCAGTGTAGGTCTGTGGTTCTTATCATTTCAGAAAACCTGCATGAGATCATCCTGTGTAAACATAACTGAACCTTAGTGACATCTCTCTCACCTTATATCAAAACACAGCAGTAAGTATTGCCATACATGTTGGCTAAATATTGACATGTGTCGACTGTCTGAAAATTCTTGTTGTCTTCGTTCATACAAACTTCTACATGGTGGACACTAACAACGACACAAAAATCCTACCCAAATAGAATGTTAAGTGTTCCAGTGTAAGGGTAATATACTATTCTGAAAGCAGACACATTAATAAGTTATTATGCCTTTTGAGAATCTTATTCACTTTTCATGTGTAAGTTCAATAAGTCAACAGTATTTGCAAACTGTAAGAGCTAGTATCATGTACTGATGAACTATGAACTTCCATTTCGATGTGCATCACAGTCTCCATGTGAACACCCCATCCATCTCTTGTGCTATTTATTGCACTCATACATTCCAGTTAAATTGAAAAATTCCAGTTAAATTCACCTGTATGAAATCTTTATAGACTCCCACAAAATGTCACTGATTGAGTTGTCAAAGGCTGGATCCATTTCAATGTGCATCGCAGTACCAGTGTGAACAGCCCCATCCATCTCAGGTGCTTTTTATTGCATTTATACATTTCAGCTGATAGAAACCTACACCTGGATCAAATCTTATTAGACTGCCACAAAATGTCACTGAATGAGTTGTCAAAGGCAATCATATTCCCTCTATCATGTTTTAAGTTCAGGTAAGTCAACAGTAATTGCAAAATGTGAGAGCTAGTACCCTGTACTGATGAAACTATGGACCAACTTGACATAATTTAAGCTTCAATCTAGTGCCGACTTTTTTTCATCATCCTGAAAGGTGAAAATGTGGCTTTTATTTTCATCATTTTACATCACATTTCAATTAGAGGGAACAATATAGATGTGTCATATGTGGAATGACATAAAAGCATGCTATATAAAGAAAAAGAAATAACTTGAACATTTCAGGAAATTGATAAGAAAAGATGCAAACAGCTTTTTATATAAAGAAAAGTCACTTATCATTTTAAAAAGGATATGGTTTCTTGTTGTGTTACTTTATTGTGTGCTGAACTGGCATATTGCAACCTTAACAACAATTCAGTTTCTTTTCTTTTATTCATTAAAAAAAAAATCATATTTGACTTCACACATCATTGGAAAACTAATAGCAAAATGAGTGTGTTGTATTATCAAGTGTTAACCCATTTTCAAAATGTGTTGTCATACTCTGGTTATAAACTGTGTAGGAAATTTTGGGCTTATTTGAACCATTTTTTTTTTAAACTAACGAAATATTTTTAAAAGATCTCACACACCCCACATTTGTGGTACAAAATTACATATGATCAGACTAAGTGTTTATCAATGAGGTCCTCCGTGTCTGGATAAGTACATGAAGTGATTCAACAGTCTCTTAAACTCCAATTTGTTTTCAAGGTTTTTAGCCAAGTTTAGGTTAAAAAAAAAAGTTATCATTGTAAATTGTCAATTTGAATTACATATATTGAAGTATAGAAAAGAAAAAAAAGTATATTCAAAACTTTCCATAGAGCATGATAAATAAAATATTTAATATCAAATCACTTTGCATTTGCAATAATAATTAAAACTGTTACCCTTATATGAGTAAAACATGCAAGTTTTTTCCTACCTTATTCATCTTCCACCATTACAAAATGTCAACAACATCTTGCAACCTACATCAAAACATGCCACAAGTTAAAACAACATAAAGGTCTTAAGCAAAAAGGGTTCACTTATTTATAAGAGCTCTGCCCAAGGAACTTTTGTCTATTTTGAGATTATTTTGTAACAAAATAATAGTTGGACAAATGTGTTAAGTGGGCATGTTGACCTTAGCAGCTGGACTAGTTACCTTGCTTTCTAGACATGAGTGTCTGTTTAAATTAAATCTTGACACACTTGCCTCCTGCTTTCAGGGGATGCCTACAGTTCAGAGGCGGGGAATGACCACATATCTAAAGTCCTGTCCAACTGAATCTCCATTATTAAAATTTAAAATCTGGTCAGTCAAACAATAAAAATGATATAAATTTACATTAATTTGAATGTCCAAGTGTAAAGTTTGCAAAATGTAACAAACGTTATCTTCACACAAGGAAGAGTTATATATACTGATTTGTTGCAACATCGTAAGTCATTACTTTGAACAAAGAAATTGCAACTTTTTTCAATTGCCCATACTCTAGACATATCATAGAGGGCTGGTCAATTACTTTATAACTTTAGAAGTTCCATAACCGATATTTTGGACAGGCAAAGATCTATTCAGCAGTTCGTAATTTCCTCTGAAACACTTTCATACCTCTTAGACCCAATTCTGCTCCTTGATTCCTCACTACTCTCAAGGCTATAATAATCTAGAATTTGGGTTGCTCTGACCAATCTTTGGCGAGGTTGAGCATCTTCAAGAGTTACATTTGCCTTAGTGTAATTAAGCTTAACTATCACAACATTGACATTGGACATCCTGGCTAGCCACTTCTTGTCTGCTTTGCTTTATTTAAGTGTCTCCTTCAATAAAGTGTGCACATTAAGTATCTTCCTGTCTAAAGGTCTTGTGTGCTAGGTACAGCATCTGCGCTTATATAAGTGGTCAAAAACAAATTCTATACCATAATTTATATCATTGACATTATTATGGTGGTGGGGCATCACATCACGCACAGAATGCCCAAAAATAATTATCGAAACTGTTACATGTATGACAGTAAATCTTGTTATATTATTTCAGACTGACATGAAATGCATACCTCTGCTGTTTCTGACTGTAGTGTTGGCAATTATGACAAAACTGCTAAAAAAAATTTGTATGTTTCAATCAAATAGTAACAGCCACATCTGAACAGTTCTATCAGTTTTTATAATTTTCCCTGTTCATTTATTGTTGTTCCTATAGTGTGATCAGAAATTTGACCCACCAAAGACTTCAACATATACCCATCAATTGAAAATTTAAAAAAAATTCAAATGCAGTTGAACTTGAACTGTTCAACTAGCCATTTGTTGCAGTATTTTCTGTTCAAAGTAATACCTTAAAATGACTTGCGTTTCTTCCTGTACGTTAAGGGTCTATATCTTATTAAGCAAGTCATAGACTAAGCAACTTAATTGGATTTAAATATAATGTGTTACATGTAACCTGGAGAGGTACATGGAATGACTCCTTTTTTTCAAAGGATGTACTTACAATATATTGCTGATGGTATATCACTATTAAAAAGGTTCTCTTTTTGTGACATTTTACTAAACTGTAATTTTCATCTTATTTCCTTTAGTCTTTTCAAAATGTGTTTCTGCACATGAAATTGTCTACAATTCGACATTTCTAAGACATATAATAAAATGATAACAATATGCAATTGTAAACCTGGACACATCAAATTAAAAATCAGGACCTGTCTGGATTTGAACCATGGACCTCTGGCTTTCAGGACAAGGTTTCCAACACTCAGCCACACATGTGTCACATGATAGACTCAGAGCAAAGTAGAGGAGCCAAGATTCATCGGTTTTACAGATGTTTATAGCAACTAACATTATTATGATATAGTTAAATAGATCCAGCAACTTCAATATGGAGTTACCAGTTGAATCTGTCATGATGCTCAGATTCCCCCTATATGAATCACATCCGAAATACCCGATATCGGCCTGGAACAACCTTACACAAGATGTGCAGGAATGACTTCTTGGTTCCTCTTATTGATTTTACTTCTTTCTAGTGTCTCCTGGTATCAATGACTCATTACTTTCAATTTATTGCTGATGGTAAATCACTGTCAAAAAAGGTTCACATTTTGTGACATTTAACTAAACTGTAATTTTCATCTTATTTCCTTCAGTCTTTTCATAATTTTGTCCTGCACACAAAGTTATCTACAATTCTATATTTCTAAGACATATAATAAAATGATATCAATATGCAATGGCAAACTTGGACACATCATATTAAATGTGAACAAATTACGACCTGTCAGGATTTGAACCCTGGACCTTTCGCTTTCCGGGCAAGGTTTCTACCACTCAGCAAAATAGTCAGATGTCACATGATAGACTCGGAGCAAACTAGAGTAGCAAAGATTCATCAGTTTAACAGATGTTTCTTGCAACTAACATTATATTATGATATAGTTAAATAGACCCAGCAACTTCAATGTGGTGTTGCCAGTTGAATATGTCCGGTGAATTCCAAAGTGTCACAATATGACCAATTTCTTTTGTCCTCTAGACCATAATCAGGAAATGTATTTACACCTTTTTTCAGTATGTCCAATCTAGTTATAAGTCTTGTTCATAATATTGTAAGTGGTCTATTCTCATTTGTTGACTTCCAATGTAGCTTCCTGTTTTATTTCAATATAATCCGTCAAACTTTACAATGCTTCCTGTGATAAATTTGTAGTTTCAATTGAACGGGTTATCAGCTGTAATAAATGCAAAATATATATGCTAACAGAATATTGTTTACAGTTATATTAGTAAGACTTGTCCTTTAAGAATTAAGATGGTTTTGTACCAATTTGCTGTTGGTTTAAACTCTTATTATAAAGCAAGTATGCTGCAAAAATGACATTCATTTGCAAGACAAGAGTTCAAAGTATACCTACAGAATTCTGTCATGTGATGAACTTACAGCTGATCAGCACCTGACCCCTACGTTATGAAAATCCTTTGTCTATTATAGAACAGGTCAGACTAAAATGAATAAACATACTACAAGCTAACTACTTAAGATCTAGATGTCTGTAAGACATGATTCTTCTTCACGTCTCCTTCAACCTCCTTCCTGTGTACTTGAACCTCACTTTAAACACACCATCATGTACTAAATATGCAACAACTCATGTACCCAACAACTTTCTGCAATAATTCATGAATCTAGCCTGACAACTATCTGTAACAGTCAGTGATGCTTAATAGGCATATAATTCAAAGACATGTACCCATCATAATAAGAATATCACCAGCAATATCATGCATGAATTAGTGATGATAGTAATATACTTATAACAAAAAAATCCCCTGATAAATTATAATTGCTTCAAATTCAATGTTTTTAACTTTTTTCAACAAACATTTTAAAAAGTTCAAACCTACTTAAATACACAATAGTCAAAGAAAATATAATATCAAGTGCCCTTATCATGATCAAGTTATAGTGTGCCCATCACATGAATTGAACCCAGTGATTGTTGATCAGTGATACCACACTCAGAGATAAACATTCTCTCATACACATGAGATTACATTCATCATCTTATCTCATCAGCAACTCAAACATACACTAGAATCACTAAAAAAAAAATGACAAAAGGCAAAAATCAATTCCACTATTCCCAGCGGCCACACACAAAACAACCCTGCTTTCTGGGTTCAAATGTTCTTTTAATGCCTTCCAACATCCCTGCTTTTTATTTTATTAAATTTCATTGACAGAGATTGATATTTGATTATGTGTGGTTTTCTGCCAGGGCACATTTTACTTTGCATCTTTACACATATGAATTAAAAGCACATTGGACAATTGTTGACATAAGAACAATTAACATACACAAAATGCATTTGCCCTTCTTGACCAAAATGTCTAGTTTTGCCACTGTCCAGGGGCATGCTTGCAAGTCAACATGCTCCTGGATGTCACTTCAAACTATTACATACACTAAGTAGAAGTTGCACAGAACAGCTGCAAGTACAACCATTGAATCTAGGGTCTACTTCAAATAGCGGATCATAAAGATATATTTTGGACTAAAAACTCTGGGATACTACAAAACATGACCAGTTTCCTTTTAAGTGAAAAACAAGGATGGCAAAATCAAATTAAAGTTTGCTTTCAATCAATCAAATTGAATTATAACACCATCACATGCATCCTTGCTTATTGATTTCATCTTACTTATCAGAAAAGTTAAGGGTGAGATTTCTGAGTTAAATAACTCTCATCAGAATTTTAAAACAAAATATTTTTCTTGGAGCCACAAAGAAATAGAATGGTGCGTGGGTGCACATCTCTTAATTCTGAGTTCCACTTTACAACATATGAATATGTACATTCAGGTTTGCTTATGCAAATCTGCTTGAATTTCATGTGTTGTGCGTAAGTCCTACTTATGCAATTTGAGTGTCATAGTTTATGATTGGCATTGACACAGAACCCTAAATCGAGCAAGTGGAAATACAACTATTTCAAGTGGGAGGATGAACTTAAAAGTCAAATCCAGTTATTAGACAATATTTATACCCTGTGAAAATTTGTATGTGTGGCCCTTTCCCTGGAAATCAACAGCACTTAATGTTGTTTTCATACTGGTTGCAGCTTTGTTGTCTGTTTCCTTTCAGACAGTTTTTTTGTTTTTCTGAGCTACTTGCAATTTTGTTGCTATACTAGTTTTAACTGGAAAAATATTTTATACAACAAAACCTTTGTTGCTGCTGATTATATTTGCAACATTCAACTAGCCACTATGGTATCTGGAAGAAACAAGAAGTTTCTAAAAAATGTGATATAGTAAAGCGACAAAGCTATTTATAGTAACTACTCAAAAACACATTTGACTTACCTGGTTTTGGAAGAAACAATCAACAATGCAACAGAAACATGAAAATAAAAAAGAAAGAAAGATAAATTGTTAGAAATATGAATGACACTTTGTGTTATATTACAAACCATTTGAACATTATTTTAGACACCATATTTCATCAGATCCTTTAATATCTCAACCCAGTTGAACCCAACAAAATAAAAGCATAAGCAGTGAATCACTGCAGTGACAGTGCCCACTCAGTAACATTGCTAAAGGTGAACATTGGGTCAGTTTACAAGAGGCCCAGGATTTGAAACCCAGAATCAAAATTTGGAAAAGTTGTATTTCTGATATAGCTAGGAATTTCAAAGGTGAAGATTGGAATCAACTACACTTTGAGGTTCTATCTGTAATATACAATTTAACCACATGAAACTAAATTTACTCTGCTAAAGTACTTTTGCCATCTACAAATTTCAATTTCATTTTCAGTTCATGTATGTTCCTGACCTTTTGTCCCGGCATATGCTACATTCTTTAACCAGATGAAAACTTGACCACTAGGTCCCAATAGATATATTATCTACATATGCCTTTGTATCCTTTGTTCCTAGTAATAGCAGACTTTATAGATACTTGGGAATGAACATCTGTATAATTAAAATTCTGTTATTACAAGAGTCAGTAACCTGCTGGTCATAGCTACAATCTGGGAAGGAAAGAATGAGGGTCCAATAAAATAATCTATATATACACTAATAAATGATGTGAATTTGAAACCCAACACAATCAGAGCAAATATTTATATATATAGGTATACAGCTTATTATCAGTTTGAATTTCATGGCATATTTGTGACAAAAGTTGATAAAAATAGATTTATGTTAAGTTTGTTTATATCAGGGATGCCACTTTGGTACAGAAAAAAAGTGGGAAATTAGTCTCGGTCGGATGCCAATTTCAAGCAGAGAGAGAAAAGCTTCCCCTTGGAGAAGATTTTGGATATTTTAGTTTCTAAAATCTCTATTTTCATCCACATTTTGACCCTTTGAACCATTTTATGCAACTTTCTATCACTTTAATAAATAAAAAAAACTTGAATTTTTTTAAATTTGAATTTTTTTAAAAAGTAGGAAAAATTCTCCAAAATGATCAAAAACTAAAGTAGGAAAAGTGGTGTTTTGAAAAAGTGACAATTGTACAAAATGTTTAGCAGATTGGTATTTACACTTCCTATGCATAGATTACTACAATACTTTTGTTAGAAACAAATCCACAATAATAATATAAATAAAAAGAAACTATGTAATTCCTTGTTTTGCAGCCAAACTATAAGATTAATATCAATGAAATTGTCTTTTACAAATCAACTGACCCATTTTTAAGATCTTGAGTTTTACAATGCTTAAACTTGTAGTTCTTACACAATAATGTTTAAAATCAAAGTTGCATCTTCAGATCATTCTTTCAATCATTTGTGTACACTTACAAATGCACTTGATATTTTACAAATAACCTAACAGACATCTGTGGAATTCTAGCACGGATGTTGAGAGTCAGTAACCTGCTGGTCAAGTGCGTCCAAATGAGAACGAGGGATGTGGGATCTTCCTTCACAGACAGTCACGGACAATCTTGTCATTGCCAAGATAATCTTATTGCAAATACTTAGTACTCAAAGCAAGTTGAATACAAAATCAATATTACAAATTATATTCATTTTGTCTTAAATATTTAGTTATACATGGGATGTTTTTGAATGTCATTCATAAATTCTATAAAATGCAAAGACAACTTATATCACTAAGTAAAAAGCTCAACAGCAACAAGAGCTACATGAGTTTATCCAAACATTGCTGAAAATCATTTACTTAATTATTTTGTAAAGTAAAATCAAGACAGATGTACAAAATTCCATCTCTGTTGTGACTATGAGTTAGAAATGTTCTATTGATGTATTTATAGAGAAAAATATTTGATGCCTGGTATATGAAACTGGATAAGAAGAATGAAATATTATATGAATGATAAATAATACAACCTAGATTAGAGTATATGATATCAATCATCATGATGATTGAGAATTAGACGTCTCAGTTATTCAATGTTTATTATCATTTGATATTGTATCAGTCAGTGAACTTTAACTCATTGCCTACTAACGGCGACTAGAGTCGCCAGTCAATCAAATCTACATGTTTCTGGTTTAGCTGAAATGTTCATGATCCCAAGAAAGTAATTGCCCATTAGATTGATGGATTTGTAAATGAATTATTGGAAATTTATTGATGTCAATAAAGAAGTACAATACTAGCAGACATCAATTATTGATCTAAACAATAGAGATATTGATCTTAATCAATATTCAATAAACTAGTCAATGGACTTGTCAATTATATGGTGGACTTGAAGTAGCAGTCAATAATTAACTATTGTTTGACAAATTTACCCCAAAACCAGATACAGGATTAGGAATTTTCAAAACTAGCTGGTTTTGTAAGGGTTAATTAATTAAAAATGATGTAATTGCCAATCAAACCTGTATTTACTGATTGCATCGCTCTTTGCTTATCACTTAAAATGACAAAGTTTTGAGGAGCAGATGTAATTTTGAGAACTATTGATTTATTTTATGTTCCCCTGAAGACCGCACAACACTAAATCACTCCACGAATGGTGTAGTGGTAGAAAGTCCTGGTAAAAAACATAGGTCCACACGGAATATTTTGCAATGATAGTAGAACTGGTTACATGGTTTTGTGTTAATGAATATAAATGACTAGAATCTTGTGATCACTTATAGCATCCAAAACAACTGGCATCCATATTTTTTTTGGATTTAGCAGCGTAAGTTCTGGTGCATGTCTAAAGTGGTTAGGGGTCGTTTTGACTGGGTGGGAAAAGCGAGGGCGCTGTTTACGAGCCCGTATTGAAAAATTTTATCGGAAAATGTAATATGAAGGTTATTTTATTTGAAAGATAAAATTGAGGGCTACAACTTGATATTAACTGAATCTTCAAAATATTGTCACGCCAGTATGAAAAAGCTCAAACAATATAGGCTAAAATGCATTGGTTTCAAGGGGGAAGTTATTTAGTGGTGTGTGCCCTGAAATGTATTGAATATCTGTAAACTCTATGGTACAATTTTCATCATCCAATCTTAATCATTTTTGATATATTCAAATAAACATGTGACTATTACAAGGTCATGAAATCCTTTAGTTCTCAGCATCAACATTTTCAAAGTTTTGGATATGTATTTAGAAATTTAAAAAAATCATGACTCCTAACGACCCTAATAAATCTATTCTGTGTGTTCAAAAGATGTTGTTGAAATTGTTCATCAGAAAGCATTATCTTCCAACAAATGGACCTAAGTCACAAATAGGTATATCAAATAAGGTGGAGCCGTTACAAGAAATCATTAAAATCATGACAAATGTCTTTATTTTTGATAGAAGTTGTCACCAAACCATAACACTTTTGGTATCATATTAAAGATAATTTATCCAGGTACTAAA
>JXSR01S003726.1:29071-50495 GCA_000969725.1 Ophiothrix spiculata
GAGCTATGGAAGGTAGAGGTCGCTCGTTCCTCACTCTGGTAATCCACGGAAAAACCAGTCCACCACTTAAATTACAAAATTGAAATATAATGGCAAATCAATAATTACTTCCCCTGGAGAACACCAACCTTAATACTAAATTAATCAGCATTTATAAGAATTGAATAGAAAATACTATAATCCACCATCATTTGGTCACACAAAATCCTCAGGGTTAGTAAAGTGATCCTTCTAAGGTTTTTACAGTGTAAGAATGTTCAATAATGTAATTGTATTAATCTTTAAGGATATTGCTATTGCCTATCAGTGCCTCTTTAAGGAAGAACTTAATAAGGGGCAGAGCAGATCTATTTTATTCATATTTCAATTACCAGTACTAGTACTGTATTTTGAAAACAGATCAAAGTTGTTATTTGCGTTAATGTAAAATAGTATGTAAAATTATTTTTTACACGTATCAACCCCAAAGATAAATTCCTTCATCCAGCAATTAGCATACAAGATGTGCAGCGATGACACACCTTTGCCCCAGGGTCCTTTTACAAAACGAGAAAGACAAATGAATTTGAAACTTGCAACTTTTCTATCCACTGAAATTACAAAATTGAAATATAACTACAAATCAATAATTACCAACACCAACCTTAATGCTAAATTAACCAGGCATTTCAAAGACCTGAATAGGAGATGCCATAATACACCATCATTTGGTCACAAAGTCCTCATGGTTTGTAAAGTGATCCTTTTAAGGTTTTTACAGTGTGAGAATTTTCAATAATGTCATTTTATCAATCTTTAAAAGCATACAAAAATTATGTATTCAATACATCTAATATAACATATATTTTCACAGTTTCTCTTATGAAGTGTCCTTTTCATTTGCCTTATGACTTATAACTGTATTTTTAGGAATTTTTTATCTGTTCAGTGATGTGGTGGTATGGTGATGAAGACAATATTTTGAAGCAAAACATGATTTGGGCTATAATGGGTAGTTCTACATTCATTGAAACATAAATATATGTTGCATCACATTAATGAATGCAAATTGTGACTTAACCCTATCTGATTTCTCAACTTTTTCTGTTTCTCCCCGAAAAGGGAACGTGAAGCATATATGGAGTTTATGTGATTTTCTAGAGTGGGATTTTAAGTGAGATTTGGTTCTATTGGGGTTAACACGACATCAAATGGAACATAATGTCATAAGTGAAAACTTTAGAAAATATAGGATGGTCATACCACTAAATGTTGTTGAGCCTAATTAAAAAAGGAGGACGATAGTTTGAAGATGTAATTTCCATAATGATATTGCTATTGCTAAAAAATGATCTTTAGAGCAAGTTACACAAATACTCTTCATATTTAGATTGTTTATATTGCATTCCTATATTTATTTGATATTGTTAAATAGTTCTTGATCAGTTACCCTTTTCCTCTAAAAAAATGTTTCTAAGGGTGGGTTTAAATTATCCAAAGGGAAATAAGAAGGGTTCAACCAAAAATTGGAGTTTGAATGGAAATGCTTGATTGGTTTAAATAGCTTCTTACCTTCCTCATGTTTATCATTACAAACAAAAGACAACAAGAAAAATGTTATCAGCAAAATAAGTTGGCTGATTATATTCAAACACTACTTTACAGAGACAGGTTAGTGTAATGACAAGGTTAACTCAAAGAATATAATTTTTGTAAAAAGTTTTGGACAAACATTAAACTGTTTCAACATTCTAACTTTACTTTTAAAAAATGTGATTAGTAAGATAATATGGCTGATAAGATTCACAAATTACCTAGCACAGACAGGGTTAATGGGGTTAATATAAAGACTAGATTAACTGCACAGACAACTGTTTATCCTGCAGACTTATACTGGTAATAAAGCATAAGATGAATCACCTAGTGCCCTTAAAACATCCGGGGTTTCATGTGATTTAGTTTTATCTTTGCTTATTGGTCAAAGGAGGAGGATCAAATTCCATGGATGATTTAAGGGGATTTCAATTTCAATGTGTGTGATGATTTTTATACAACTGGTTTCTCATCCTTTTCAATTCCACATATTAGTAAGTTCTAGATTTAGAAATGCACAAAAGTGAATATATGCAAGCAATTTCCATATTTTTCTTTATAAGGCCAAAATTTAAAAAAGTACATGTACAACTGTTCATAATAAAAGGATTACCATAAAGACATTCAAAACAAAGGAATAATTTCTTTCTCATAAATGAAGTCATGTTTTAAACAATTTAGTATGGTGAAATTGTTTGTTGGTACACTCAAAATAGTAAACCTTTCAGGGGAAGGTTGTCAGTCCACTTAGCTTGTTTGCAAGGTTTCTGTCATTGTGGGCACGATATTGCAATGACATCCAGATTTTAACTAGACCGTGCTGTTCTCGAAAAACTTCAAAATTACACAGTAGGATTGAATTTAATTTGATTGTGAAATATATGAACATTAACTAAGAATCAAGTATGATACTGTGTAATTTAGTATAAAAAACCCTTAAATATGGAATCCAATTTTGCTGTGCTTTACTGACCTATATGCAACCCTTCCCACCAGCTGCTGCAACCAATTTTTGAAACAATCCATTTAACCAATTAATCCCGAAGTCACAAGTAGCACCTCCAGCTAACGTGGGTAACCAACACTAATTGCTAAATTACTGTTAAGCTACTGATCAATTTGATGTTTTCAGAGTGTATGTCATGGCAGACACCATATTGCAAAGACATCCAGATTTTTATCAGACCATGTTGTTCTTGACAAACTTTGAATTAAACTTCGATTATGACATATTCGTCCAAACGTGGAAGGGGTCTGTCAAATAACTTGGTATTTCATTAAAGCCTGTGAATATTAACTAAGAGTCAATATAATACTAGTATAAATGTATTGGTATAAATGACTCCTTAAATAAAAAATAATGCAAACCTTGCAACCATCTGCTACAACCAGTCAGTTTTTGAAACAATCCATTTAACCAATTAATCTGGAAGCCACAAGTAATACCTGCAGCTAAAGTGGCTAACCTCCAGCTACAGTGGCTACCAACACTATTGCTAAATTGATGTCAATCTCCTGATCAATTTGATGTGACCAAGTCCTTAAGACCACAGATAACAAGAGACCATACCACTTTGATCAGTTGCACTGATATTAAAATGCACACAAAAGTAAAGATATTGAAAATTTGCTAACATTTGTGATGTTTAATGCCACTGTTTGAAGATTAGAAAGGGAGAAGGCATGATTTCATATTGACCTTCTCTAACATTAACTTAATAAAACTGTAACCGATACATCATCATTTGACCAGCAGCAACTAGCCAGACCAAACCATTCAATACGGGATGACACCTGAAGCTAATGTCTGACCATCAATTACCATGATGACCAGCAGCAAACTTATTTCACTATCAATTTATCAAAGAGTTTCTTGCTTCAAACATTAAAACATTATTTTATTTTTCACACTTTGATCATTTTTTTTCATACTTTGATCATTTTTTTTCCTACAATCAAGTTAAAACCTCAATGGTTCTGTTTTGTTTTTGTTTTTATAGTGATTTTTCCAATTAAGATCAAACTGCTAATGAATTGCTGTACGTAGATCATGGAAATTATTCACTTCAGTTAGGCATTTGGCTACATGTTCAAGTGCATATGAACCTAACGGTACTTTGATTAAAATATAATTTAAAGCTTCTCATATCGGGGAGGGGAGTAAAGGAGGAAGATTGAAGCACAAGAAGAAACATCTGTGAAGCAAGCATGGACTGAAACCAAATGCACATACAGCAACGGGACTGGGAATCAAACATAGGACTCATTGGTGCAAATTAAGAGAACCACTACACTAACTCGCTTCCACATATTTCAAACATTCAAAGGCCCGTATTCCAGAAAGATGTTTAGCTAAACCATTGTTTAACTGAGCATCAACTGTCCAGGAATGATACGCATCATTGCAGCTTTCAAGCAGAACAGTTCAATGAGTCGTGCTGTTGACGAGAAATAAAACCTTGATTTAGCTAAACACCTTTCTGGAATACGGGTCTTTATCTTTTGTTATTTCATCAGTTTAAAGCTGACACCAAAAAATTTGATCCAAAAATGTAGCAAATTAAAACTATCAATTACCCCTATTCTTAGGAATTAAGATTAAAAAAACATAATTTTTTTACACATACACAAAATGACCCCTAATTTTACCAAATCTAAAACTCAATCTTGATCTTTTAACTTTATAAGCTGAGTACTGTTGTAACATCCTAAAAAACAAAGTTAAAGACAAAACCATGCAGTCAATATTGGGTTACACCAGAATCTGACACACATACAGGTCTGACAACCAATTACCAATTCAATCACCATAACCAGGGGCCCATTTTGATCTTAAAGCAGCCATGTTTTTACCATAATGGATACAGCTATTCTGGATCTTTGACCATGCAAGCAAGCAAACATCTGGTCAAGACTTGTGGTATAAGTATCATATAACATGCTGGACTAACCATCAATTCATTACTGAATAAACTTAAGCCACTTTAATTAGAGAAGCCAGCCAATTTTAACCACTTTAATTAAAGAGACATGTGATCGGGTCAACATTCAGGTCCATGTTACAAAACTGTTAAAAAACCCTAATTTAGTCTCTTAAAAGCAAAGTGACTAAGCAAAAAGGGTCCCTAGCTCAATGTGTGTAGAATGCAACAACGCATTCCAACAACCAAAACTTCCTTCTCAGTTCTATTTTACATTCCACTCCATTTTCCTCCCCTTTAAGGAAATGACCAAGATTTGACCACACATCATCATCTTCTATCTCAAGCAAAATGAGTAACTCTATCTAAAATGATGAACCTAAAGAGACATCCGAAAAACGTCCTAAAGGTATACGATAATACCGGTAGATACATTACCCAGCAATACTCCATGGCATTTCTTACCATAACCACATGATTTAGTTACACATATCTTAGTTTTTATCTGTGTTTCTGTATAGAAATGCCCTGAATTTGTTATTTTATTGGTGAATCACATTTTATTCCCATTGTATGCCTACAGGCTTTGATTAAGAGGAATACAAGCTTATTATAGTTCAATAATTATACAATTTCCATTACAATAAGGTTGACTAAGTGTTCCCTACAGTAAAATACTTTTCCTACCTGACTTATTAAGGTGAATTATAAGGAGGACGTTTACAATTAGTCATTACAAAAATTGCTTATTTTCTAGTTAAAGGGGCAATTCATGATCCACTTTTCACCCTCAAGGTCACCTCTATCAAAACTGAGTTATTTAGCTTGTAAGAATCGTCAACTGGTATATGTTACGATCCCCAAACCATTCTTCCATATGTGCTTGCATTTTTGAGAAAAGTGAGAAAATGTGTCATTTTCTAATTATTGTCGGGGCCCCGACAGTAATTACAACACAGTAGCCTATGGGGATTTTCAAAATGCTGAAAAGCTTGTAACTTGGAAACAAATGGTTGGAATCAAGTGAGATTTTCGGTATATATCTATGATGTGTTTTTCTTCTTATTTAGCTAGAAAACAGGCAAGGTTTTTGTCACATCAAAATAATGAATTGCACCTTTAATACTTTACTATAAGTCTCAAAATGTAGAAAAGTAGGACACAATCATGAAACAAGTTGGTGAGCAGTGTATCATTTCAGTGCCTGTAAGGTGTTTTAAAAGCCACATCAAATGGGAACTTGCTATGTTTTCATCATTGATTGCCATTGAGGTTAATAATACATATCAGGATTTGTTGTAGGTAAAACCAGTACAAACAATGGAACAAAATGAAATTTGAAACAAAGGAAAAGTCAAAAATTTGAATGGAAGCAATAATTACCTTCACTTGAAGTTTAACTTTTGGCAGAAGAATCAAGTCACGTGCTTCTTAAAATAAACATCAGATGCATGTTACAAACTACTCAAATTCTTATTAGGTGTGTGCTTTTTACATTACAGAATTAGAATTTAATATGTCATTTAAAAGGAAAACAATTGAAAGCATTTTCTAAAACCACTTTTCTAGAAACTAGAAATTGAGAACATCACTAAACTTATCTACAAAACAAACATCATTTTTTAAGGCGCAACTGTGTTATAAATACGACAGAGTTATCGGATTCCGACAAGTGTTTACGATAGAAAATACATCAGTACCAGAAAATATTAAAATAGTTTGATCCAATTTTATTCTTCAATCAGTCCTATAAAGTAAATTATTGATATTGATCAAACAAAAATTGAGAAAAAATTATCTTGCATATGAGAAAAAAGATGCTACGTGTCTATCGGAATCCGATAGCTCTATCGGAAACGTTTCACAGTCGCGCCTAAGCTATCATTGAAAATGATCTTCTCATTTTCAAATAAAATTTGTATAAACCAAAGTTCAAATTAGCCTGATCCTCAATTATATAATGTGGATCTAATCCTTATTTTTTCCACTTTAATTGAGCGTTATCATTTTTGTGAAACTAGAAATTGAGAATATCCTAAAGCCGAGCACATGTTTAAATTAAACATGATTTTTTAATATATCATTTAAGGGGTTTTTTTCTTTTCAAATTTAATTTGAATATGTTCTCCTAATTAGTGTGATCCTCAACAAAATGCAGTCCTAATCCTTATTTAATTCTGTATTTTTTCAGCGTCTTTTACCTTGTACAGTCCCTGGATGTCTTCTCCAGGGTACAATATATTGCTAGATTAATAATCATTTGGAAATTGAAGCCTTATTTTAAGGGCACTTTATTAAACTACTAAGATATATAGTAAGATTAAAATGATAGAATGACACAGATCTGTTTTAACCAGTATTTCGTTAACAAAAACAACTTAAATGGCTACTTGAAACTACTTTCCCATTTCTTAAATGGAGTAAGCTGATTTGGGAAATGTCACTGAATTTGAAATTGTACACAAGATATTAACAGGATTGAAATAATATTATTACTTTTTCATATGTGTTTTGACAAAATAATGCTGTTTATTGTGTGTGTATATATGTAATTTTGAAGAAATAAAGTAAAATATTGGGAGAAAAAGAGTAAATAACCATTGTGTATGTACATAAATGCTAAAGGACTTATGAATTAGCAAAATGGAATGACCTCAATTGGATTATAACTTTCAATGGAAGTTTTAGAGCAATTCCAAATGAGACATTCTCACTTATCTTCAGTCTTTTCAAGAAAGTGGGTTTTTTTCTCACTCTATATTCAATTTAAAAGCAGTATAAATAAAATTGACAAACAATTTCCTTTCTTTTGCATCCATTTCCCCTCTCTGTTGACATTACGAGCAATCTAATCAAACCTTCAATTCAATCTGTAAAATAAATGTCTAAATGGCCAGTCAATCCGGTCATCCCACTTTGCAAACACTCTCTAAAAGCAATCAAAACATACAGCACTTTACCTTACTTGACTACTGCTTTGACCATTGGCGGGACAGGTTTACCACCGGCCGAACGGGCTATTAAGATCAACATGGAATTGCAAACACGGCCATTTGACTGGTCAAGTCAGATAAGGTGACCCATGAGTGAAAGATTTCTATCCATAAATGAATTTCAAATACGACACAAATCAGCGAAAAACAAGGTAGTGAGGATCTTGTTAATAGCTCATACATTTTACAAAAGCTGCAGATATAAATGCATTAGACAGTCTCAAGTTCTTTTCTGCTACCTTTTTGACCAAAACACAAATATCAAGGTTTAGATATCTAGGAAGAAAACACAACAATTAATGTATAGAATAATATGCCAGAGCACTACAAGATATATCTACTGTAAAACATTTATTAATTCATTGAAGTGCTATCTACTAAAGACAGTAGTTGGAATCAGTTTGAAAAAATATATAAAAAAATAAAAAGAGGATATAATTACAACAGTTTTAACTCACTAACTGTAAAACAAACCCTTTTCAATAAAAATGAGCAGAAAAGTTATAATTCAACTTAAAATGTGTCTTCTATCTTTTAAATCAAATTGAGTCAAGTTCAATAATCATACAATTTTTTATATCTATAAACTTCATACACAGCCAGCTTACTGCAAACCACAACACTATTTTTCAACAACGTTAACATTACAGTACCACTCCTCACAGCTTCTACGTCAATACATACACAAAAGTGGCTGTGTGTTTTGTAACCAAGTACAGCATAGGTATTCCAAAGTACCTGTTGAGTTCATTCAAAGCTATAGCTACTTATGTGAACCACTGTTGTAGTTTTGAAGGTATAATGGTGTAATATTAAACCTTGTTTGGTAAACAAGTACCATCATGGATACTGCAGCATGCCTTTTCAAGTAAATTCAAAGGTGCCTTACAGCTACCACTGTGTATATACCAGTGTAGCAACTGTGCACTTCAACTTCAGTACAATTGTGTAATAACCTTGTTGTGTACAAATAGCAAAGTAAAACTGTGAGAAAATTAGATTGAACATTTTTATTCAGGATCACTGTCAGGATAATTGAATTCTGTACAATGAATCACACTGTAATGAATACATTGTGTCAGATCTGATCAATTATACAAAATAGGGATATTAGAAAGATCTAATCAGTGCCAGAAAATAGGTATATTAGAAAGCTTTCTGCTGAAGATATTGCTTTACTGCAAAGTGTGATGTAAATTAAACTTAGACAAAATTGTCTGCATTAAAGGGGATGTGGTCTTTCTTTTACTAACTTGTAAAGGACCCTAAATTATCACAAATAGAAACAATAGGTTCCTCTGGTTATATCGTGAAGTTTGAGAACAGCCCTGAAAATGATAGACAGAGACATCAAACAAAATTTCAAATGGTTATTTGTTCCTTCTAATCAAGCCAAAAAGGGTTGTAAAGGTTAAACAAAAGATCCACATTAAGAGCTGTGGTTTTGATTATCACACGAGAACTTTTCTAAAAATCCAGGTTCAATAGCAAGACTAACTATCCTTTTTAAATTAGTGCATTTTTCTAGTGAATACAAAATGAGTTGAAATCATATTTCAAAGTTATTGCCATGATTGTCACTAAGTTCAAAAACAAACATTTAAAACCATTCAAGGTTTTCTGGTTTGAGTTCACTCTAAGATAATTATGTTTTATCAGGTGAACACTCTTGAATCTTTTCAAACCCTGAATGGAAAGTGTTATAATTGGTTTCATGGAAATGTAGATAGATGTCAGGTTGTAAAATTTGATACTCAGTGCAATTTGTAAGATCAATAAAGACGCTACACATCACTTTCGTTATTCAACCTCTCCTAGTTTAGTGAGTGTTTGGTATGGATAAAAACATGTATATACTAAGAAACGTCAATACATACACTCTATAATACATGTATTGGCTTCTGATATAATTTTAGTCACCAAGACATTTCTAATGATCTTTTACATACATGCCAACCTATTTCTGAATTTCAAAGAATATTTACTCAAAGGGGCAATAAAGATATGGGGTTTTTTTCTGTTGAAGATGAGTAAAAAAGTATATTTTCTTTCAATTTTTTGGAAGAGAGTCTGCACATACACACACAAAAATAAATTTCATCAAATCAGTCCTTTGGATGTATTTTTTTCATGTAGCACAATATGAAGTTCGGGGCTTAACATTCATGATGCATGGTCACATATATTTTCTTCAGTTTGTGTTTGTTTGTTTATTGTACTTACCTAATAGTTGAATGAAGAAAGCAGCAAAGCAGGAAACCATAATATGAAAAGAAAAAGAAGAGAATAAAAAAAATGTTAGACCCTCGTATCCTTAAAAATCAGCTCAAAATTGGTAATTGAATACTACTCCCTAAAGACAAAAAATATTTGCAATTCTTGATCTAACCAATGTACACATCTCCTGAACAACTTTATAAAATCAATATTCTTGGATAAATACTCTTGAGACACATATTGAAAATGTTTAGATGCTAATGTCATCCTTAAACTTCAATATGAACTCATCCTACTTCTCTGCATGTAGCAAGTAAAAACAAAGCCTTGTTTATTAATCAGAAATCTAAAGTTTTCTTAAGCAATCATCCAGGGAACATATTTATCAGTTTGTGTGCTATGTGAGATGAAAATTGAATCCATCTTTATTGATTAGAATTAGAATTTTAATAAATAAAAGATTAACCCCTTCGATCCTGAATTGCAATATGGGTGTGTATAGCCCATACTGAATTAATTTACACTCAATACGAATTGGAACGCCTGAGCATTCTCTTGGAAGCTCTTTTGGAAATGCTCAGGCGTTCTATTGGGTTGAAAGGGTTAAATCAGGCCTCATTCTGATTTTATCAGAAGTGTACACTAAATATAACTATTTTTTTGAATTAGAAATCTACCATTTTTGGTAAAAATTGTCTTGGGAGCATTTCTATATACATTTGGAAATGTACTCTATTTTTTAACATATAATTTAGTGAGATAAAATAAGGCCGATGAAAGGGATCCTAAACTTAAGCTCTCCGAAATGTATATTCCTTTGGAAGCTGTTAGTCTTTTTATTATACAACTATTAAGGGAGCTATCTTTAAATTTAGGTTGTCATATTATGAACACACCCTTAGGTTACCCCATCTGTTGCATCATGACTAATGCCATAGTTTATAAACAAATGTTAGTGCTCCAATCTGAACATCTATCTTTTCAACAATTTATCAATTTTATAAATCTCCAAACTTTACGCTTTGCCACTGAGCACTAAGATGAATTGATAAGATGAAATGTGATCATAGCATTAGTAACACACTAGGGGAAGATACTTGCATATATATACACGGATTACAGAGATGTGCCATTCTAATGGGCTAGTTTTTAAACATCATCTGCCTTCAGACAAAACAACTTTAAATATGATTCAGATTTTTCAAAAATGGGTCAAAATCTGGTTGAAAATGTAAAAAATTGGTTACATTTTGAGTGAAAATCCTTAGATTGTACCGTTTCTGCCAAAATGTCACTAAGGCTAAGAAATTGGTTGGGGTATGAAGACTTCAGTGGCACATCCCTCATACAAACAAATTCTGGGTATCCCTCCCCTTCCTAAAGGAAGAAGAGATAAAGAGAGATACCCAGTAAAGAAAGGTTTCCAAGGCAACTCTTAACATCTGAACATCTAGGGAGTTTACTAGCTCTAATAAGGCTAGTAAAATGAATACAACAACCTGATTCATGGACCCTACTAAGCCATATTTTGCATTTTGGAGGCAATTAAACACCCTAAGATATGACTTATCTGGTTGACACTTTTACATAACATAAGATGCATTTTGATAAGCAAACCAGATAAAGTAGTTTGTTACCAGACACTTCAAATACTCTAAAGTAAAAGAAAAGAATTTGTTTAAATGCCATTTTGTGATTAGATACAAAATTTGCATGTAGTAGAAATTCAACAGTGAAATTTTTGATACAAACAGCTTGAGAAATGCAAACCAAGTCTCAAGTAACACTTATGTGCCACACCCATCAAGAGCAACTGCTCTTGATGGTTGTGGCACCCAATCATCAGAAAATAAACTATCTTGAAAAATAAACTATCTTGAATATCAATAGGGAGACAATATTTTAAATAAAACTTAAAAAAATGATTGAAAACCTCAATTTGTTGATTTAGTTAGTAAAATATCTTATCACAGAAAATTAGGTCACCATGTATCCTAACAGCTCTGCCTAACACATCTATCTTTTCAGTTATCACAATTGAACAATTCTCTTTGATACAAACCAACCAAGATTAACAACCATTCTTGATAAGTTGCTATAATGCAATAGGATTCACAATTGACAATTAGGCATAGTACTAACAGAACAACATTGTTTTGATATCAAAAAGGAAAATTTCCTTTCACCAGGAAATCAGGTCAACAAGTGTGTTTATCCTTTCCATTCCCATTTGTCAGGTTCTTCTCTCCAGAAGCCTTCACGGTTTTCTTTACACTCATATACTGGAGTGCAATATGTGAATAAGTCCATTTATTAACAGAATTTCGTGTTTTCTACAAACAAAACTGTGTCAACTTTTGAGAAGGTGTGATGTTGAAATGTAGGTTACTAAACATTGTCTTTTTTATTTAAAAAAATACATAGAGTATTAGACATAATTATGACATTTTGGTAAATCTTTTAATCAGTTTAGGTTTAAGGGAAAATGGTAGGATGGGCTTTTGTGTATTTGGAATCACTCCCATGAAGTTTTGACAAAACTGTAAGTATGCTAGTTAAGAAATCTTACATATCAAGGTTTGAAAACATACAAGATGTTTCCAGGTACATTGTATAATTGGAGTCTTAAAACCCCAACATAATTGTTGTAATGGGACCTGGAATAATGTTAAAAACTCGAATATTTTAACAACTCTTACAACAACAGCCTTGAAATAACTTGAAACAACTTTATTGTTTAACTACAAAACTAATTCCTGTTTTAGCCAACTTTTCCAGAGAATGGGCATTAATATTTTTAATCCCATTAAAAAATAAGGTTGCTTGCTGACCTACACAAAACAATAAGTATTGATATCAGAACTTTGCATCATATCAATTTTATTCCCACATCCTATGCATCAAAACACCCATCTTTACAAAGTTCACCTCACCCCAGTTTTCTCAATCACATCTGTCACTAGAGGCACATAAATGCTACATCACAGGTATGTCACATATGAAAACACTTGCAAAAACATCCGTGATTACACAGCTGTACAGCAGTACAAGTATCAAGAATCGTACTGAACAAGTCACAAACTAATGTGATGTATTGTTAACATAAATGGCTGGAGCAGTTATGCTCTTTGATATTAAAGCATCAAAATCATCTTCAGGGGAATCAAATTGGCTGGTGTTAGTTACAGCTTCAGCAGATAGCAGTCATGGCCATCTGCTACAGTATTATTTAAGATTAGAGAATGTACTCACTTTAAAGACTGGATCCACAGTGTCTGTTACTTGATACAAGTAACAGATACAACTCTCTTGATGGATATGCATACTTTAATGAAATTTCATGCTAACTTGCCGTAACAGACAGGTCCTTTTTATGAAATTTTATGCCAATTAGACATGTAACATTTGGCCTTGCTTACATCTTTTCTTTCCCTCTAGTGAGTCTACTTCTTCATTAATCAAACTTGTTGTAACTTTAGAGTCCTGTAATTACTTTATGATATCAGACAGTCAGATACTCTTTAGATGGTGATATCTTAAAGTAAAAATTGAAATAATATTTAGTCTTTTGACACTTATTGTAAAAACTTAGAAATAAATCAAAAAGGTGAGAAAACATTTCCTAGAACAATTGATTTACAATGACTTACACATAATTTTGAAGATTTGTATTTTAAACTGTTCTTTTTATTTTTTAGACTTTTAAAAAAGAGGGGATGGTGAGTTTCTTAAATGAAATTTCTGTCAAAAAAGTTATCTTGAATTGTTTCATTCTACCATTATCATTATATCAAGCCTTTCTGCCTTGTCTTTATATAACCATGTAAATCATGTATATTCACTATCCTACTTGGACCACTTGTAGTGAAATCAACACCACACTTGTTACCTTAGCGCTAATTTGACATTTTATTTCAGGCAAGCATTTCATTTCATACGCCATTTCATAATTTCATCATAAGCCAATTACATTATCCATGTAAGTCTGCATTTGTTACATTAGGAATCCAATTACATGGCAAATTCTGAATCGTTATCAAAAAGTTTTATTAATCAGTATCATTTGTTGTAATAAGTCATGATGTGAACCTTTTATTATGTGATAATTTAACATGAACATGAAAATTAAGAATTGAGTTAAAGGTATGATGAAACCATACTTCAGCAATGCATTGGTAATTTGATTGAGAATGTGGCTATGGCGTTGGTCAAGCACTATTAAATTGTGTACATACAATTTGGCGGGCAATGTAAGATGCGTGTTCTGATGTAGTCCATCAATTTTAGTACGTGACCGCAACACAGAGCAGGGTCACTACGCACTTGAGCAGCATTGTTCCAGGCTTGGCTTCATTGTGGCCCAATATCCTAAGTTATTAGAGTGCAAATAAGCATCTGTATTAATCATAATGGTTGGAACACTTTCAAATTCTTTTAATTTATCCCAGAGACTTAATGTGTGTCCAAGATAAAAACCCTTGCAACTGCAAAAGTTTTGGGTTTGTCAAATATTCAAAAAGTATATAAAAGCTAGTTACCATAGACTTGTTCTACTCATGTCTCGAATAAGTACTTATTGCTTGAACAGGTAAATTTAAAACAAATTTTTACCATTTTCTGTGACATTTTGACTCAAAGAAAAATTATTTAAATGATCTACCTCTGTGTAAAACTTTCAAATTTAGAAGCTATTAGCACTAACCATGCTCTGTGACATTTTAACTCAAAGAAAAATTATTTAAATGATCTACCTCTTTGACTGTGTAAAACTTCCAAATTTAGAAGCTATTAGCACTAACCATGCTCTGTGACATTTTAACTCAAAGAAAAATTATTTAAATGATCTACCTCTTTGACAGTGTAAAACTTCCATATTTAGAAGCTATTAGCACTTACACATAAATTTGGCTCAATTAACTTTAAGTGTGACATGCAAAAAGAAAACACTATCCTGCTATCCTTAAGTGAGAACAATTACCAATTAATTAGAGAATGGAAAAAAGAGATTTTGATTTCACTTTGGATACTGAATTGAAATCAGATTTGCTTCTGTGCATATCATAGAATACTTCTGTTTGATAATGTCTACGTTAAGTATACCATATGTGACCCACAATATCGAAAGGTACCTTAAGGGTCACAAAATCAAAACTGATTTTTTGATCTTCCCTAAAAGCTGAGATTTTAAGCTTTGATATGACACCTTGCTTTTGGTTATTGGATGTTCTGTTGCAAAGTTATGTCCAAATTGGTAAAAGGCATCGGGCTGATTAGGAAAACTTTAGTTCTGAAAAAATTGAGTTTACAAATTTTTGTACCTTTTAAACCTTGAATGGAAAGATTTTTATCTTGGTTTTTAACACATTTTTCTTAAATTGTGAAGGTTGGAAACTGATTAATATGATCAAAGATAATGTTTCTGATGAATTTTGATCTTGGACATGATTTTTGACTCTGCACAGCTGTAATGGCCTGTATCATGGAATATAAGGTACCTTTTGATATGGCGGGACACATATATGCTTCCATGTGGGTATGTGCCTGTGTCATAATGCAATACTCTTCGAAGTCGCCCATCAACATTCAACCCCACACACCCCATGTGACATGCACAGTTGTATCATGTCAGATGTTCATCGCACATTTCAAGCTCTAGTCGAGCTTACCCGTATATAGCATTTTGTACAAGTCTTAAAGAATATATAAATTCTGTATCAATTACTTTGTAAGATCCCTTCCAACTATCAAGAAGGACCAATCAAGCAGCATGATAAAATTAAGACATAAATTGGTCTTGGCTTCCCAAAACACCCAGCTGTTTACTTGAATGTGTATGGAACAAACAATAAGCTAGTTTTCATGCTTGTTTGCACTCATATTGCATGGTACAAAAGTTGTTTATAAACAAAATAAGTCATCCACCATGTCTCAAGTGCCCTACATTTTGTACTTGTTGCAGTAAAATAAGAATATATTTTTCAATCAGATAATTTTGAGAACCACAAGGAACAGCAAAATTAACTTTGCTTAGAACAAAAAACCCAAATTTTTCATTCTGGGAGGGATCATATCTCAATGTGTGTTTATAAACAAAATAAGTCATCCACCATGTCTCAAGTGCCCTACATTTTGTACTTGTTGCATTACAATAAGAAGATACTTTTCTATCAGACAATTTTGAGAACCACAAGGAACAGCATAATACACTTGGCTCAGAACAAAAAAAACAAAAACTTGTTCATTCTGGGTAGGATCATATCTCTATGTGCATGATCATCAAACCAATTTGATCATATGTCATATTGCAACAGAAAAGTCAAATTATGCCATCTGGTAAGTTGCTTTTGAACTGCAACCTCAGTGCACAAGATGCATTCAAGTGAAAAACAGTAATTTTGTGGGTGTTTTATTTTAAGTATTGTCTTCAACAGGCATTTTTTGAAGGTTTAAGTTTTAAAATTGAAAATGTTTTTGTGATATTTTAAGAAATTATACTTTGCAACAATCAGCACCTCACAAAATCCATTTTCAGATTAAGTACATTTACTGTATTTGAAAAACAAGTCGCTATTCCATGTTTAGATTTTGCCATAATGCTGTAAAGTATCCTGCATTATATTTATTTAATGCTACATTGTTTTGTTGTTGTTGAATTTCTGATAAAGTTTTTAGTGTATTGTACCTTGTGATTTACGTAAAATTTAGCATTTAACCATCTTTAGTTGTTGAACTCACTATTACGAATACAAAATAGAACCAATATGCATTTTCCATGATCAACATGATTTGTAAAACGTAATTCCATATTGTACCAGACAAATTGATGTTCATCACATTATTTCCATTATGTTCCTGTGATTAGATTTGACATTCTCATCTAGCATATATACATAAATACACCTCCGTCAGAACCTCAAAGAAGCAGAACCCTGAAGCCATCTTCTTTTACAAAATAATCCATATTTTAAAACCTTTACTTTCAAGATTTCTCACAAACTTCATTTTTCTATCTATACATAATAAAATTTGTAATCTCTACTTAAGATCTGCTAATCAGCATCTATTAGGCAAAAATTGTGTGATATTATTGTCAAACATTGTGCCATGAGATATATTTCCTCACTACATCATTTTTATATGATTAGGCTCACTCAGTGATAACAAAATATAGTGTTCGAGGTCTTAGTTACAACAAAATGAAGTAGTAATCTTTCATCATTTCAATGTCAAACCACCTAGTTTACATGCCAGTTATTTGAAAATGTATAAACCTATCATATAACATTTTTAAAATTCAAGTGCATCTGTTATGAAAAGTATGCTGCTATATTCCAATAAAACAGAAAATGAAAGTGTAAAGATAACAAATATGAAAATTAAATAGAAACACTTAATTTACAATAAACTTGCTTTTTTTTTTCTTTAAGTGCAATCTTAATTATAAATATCTTTCATTCCTATCAACAGTATACATCTCTCAAGATTTCAAATGCTGCTTATTTTTAAATTGAGCACAAGAGAAAAGTTGCTGAAAATTCGGTATTAAGAGTTACTATTCCACTTTTAAGGGATTTAATTAAAAAAAGTTTGAGTGACAACAACAAAAAATGTCATTCGGCAAAGCTGGTTTGAAATGCCCTTTAATGGAGCAAAATATTCTTTTGTTAATTATTTTAAAATTTCAAAGAATTGTTGTTATGTTTCTCTGAAACCATATGAATAATAATGATGGGATTCGGGTAAAAATATAACATTTAAAAAAATATACAGTTATGTTGTTTTAAAGTTGGGTTTTAAGTATAAAGCACCAGAAGATTAACTTAATATGATTTATGTAAAATTGTGATGAATCATAAACAAGTTAAACAACTTGGTTGTAACGAAACATCGAAATGAGAAATTGCCAAACACGAATAAGTAACTCATTTCAGGTCGCAATTTACAATTCAAAATATACTTTTTTTGTCAACAGCATCATTGATACAAGCTTTTCAAATATCTGATTTTTGTGTGTTTAAATCAGACCTTATATTAACAAATACATCTACACAATACAACCTGGCTAATACAACAAAATATCTTGCACTGAGAGCTGAAAACGCGATATTTCAGATGATGTAATAAGTAAATAAATCATTCAATTCTCATGTCTATATCTTCAAGCAGACATTTGGAAACTAACGATTTAGGAAAACGGTACATTACATTACAGTATCATTTCAAAAGAAAAAAGTTTGCTGGAAACTTGTTTGTTGAGAACTAATTATGTTTTGTTTGTTTGTTTGTTTGTTTTGCTTAGCATAATGTCTTTCTTTGACTAACCCTAACAATTTTGAACACTTCCTCAAAAATATGTAAGTCATAAATGGTGGCTTTTCACCTGGGTTTGAACTTGTCAAGCCACTAAGCAGACACTGCCATGGCAGCAATTTTATGATCACAGCTAAGTGTGGTCTATGACATATTTGGACTTACAAATACAAAGTGTTCATTAATATGGCAATTCAACTTCAGATTAGTCCTAACATATTGTCACAATTTCACTAAAGTTCAATGGACACCGAGTCATTGATATTTTCTCAAGAATCTCTACATATTTTCAAGAGATTCAATCAATAAAGCTACTATTCCATAGATAACCCAGCTTTACATGCCGTGATTGTGTTACATTTGAAGACGATTCTATGTCACTTGGGACTTCATACGATGAAAATACAATGAACTAGTGAAACATTAGTAGAAGTAGACAACATCCTTAAGCCAGAAAATTGTCACACCTAAATATAATGAGATATCACAAACAACATTTGTGTAATAAGAGTCAAATACCTCAATAAGTGTAACTGTTTTTCATTAAATAGTGTTTCTGTTGGCTTGCTTGGAGTTTCTGGTGGTATGCAGCTTAAGAAGCTGCACATTGGACTGGAGAACTTACTTTATAGGCTATAGTTTAAGATACCTATCTTTGGAGACTAGATTTGATTGCTAAAAGTAATTTAATATATAGGGTAAACTATTCCACTACAGTATTCAATATTCATTTCTTAGAAATTATGCACCTATCACTTGTAATTCCGGCCCCCGGGTACCCGGGCACTAGCGGGGAACTCGTCATGCTTGTGCGGGGAAGTTGTGCATGCTGATGTCACCGCCAGACGGGGAACGCGTGCGGGGATGTGGCAGTGGCTCGATATTGACCATTTAGGCGGGGAATTTGACCGGGACGTAAATCTATGAAATTTGAGCCCTTTCCCTGTGGTATGGGGCCAGGACTTCGTCGGTGACTCAGATTTGAGGAGGCCCCGCCCTACGGGGAAGTCGGCGGAGTGTTAGGCGGGGACTCGTCAAATTGTGATGAACGAGCTCTGGCGCATTCTCCGCTAGCGCCCGGCTACCCGGGGGCCGGAGTTACAAGTGATAGGTGCATTAGCAACTTAAATTATTTGTTTATGCTTTGTGTTGGCACAACAACTGTCAAGATATTAGTAAATCAGTGTACTACTTCTAAAGTGGTCTTTTAAAAACCTTCTTAGCATACATAGAGCACTTGGAATATGAACAACATTTACTTTGGGGAAAAGAAAGCTTCTAAAAACTACTTGTAAACGTAGATAACAAGGTCGTTCCATGTCTTTGAATATAATCAAACAATTATCAAATTTAGAAACTGTTTGCAAAATAAACTCATAAAATATGATGATAACATTTAACTCAAACAAAATTGCTGAAGAATTTAACTCAAACAAAATGGGTGAAGGATTGTAAATTCACAAAAATAAATCTTTTCCTTTGGAATAAAAAACTATACTCATTGCCACCAACAGCAAAATTTATCTATTTGGACATTTAAATACGACTTCATCAGCCATCTTTACTAAATACCTTCAAAATTGCACACATCCACACTCTCAACCTCTGGTGATGTACAAGAATGTATACAGTTTCTCTTGGATGGACGACCTCTCCTTAGTAGCTACCTGATCAATCAATTTCAAAATCCGATATGCCTTAAAGCAGTCTGGACACATTCTAACACATATTTTAGTCTGTGTATCTTGTTGAATAAGAGTTACAGTTTATTTGCAGGAAATAGTCAATGGCTAGTCATGCGCTCAGTTTGGATCAATAAATGCAATATCTTTTTATGTTTTGTGTGCTTAATGCAGTCTCTTTTGCAGTTTTTGCTATGTACTGTCAGTCAAAAAAAAACCATTCTAACTTCTCTTAGTAGCTATGTGATCATTAAAAAAAAGATATAGCAGTCTTGTTAAGTTTGTATGTCTTGTTTAAAAAGAGTTGCAATTTTTGTGCATAAAATAGTTCATGGCTAGTCATATTCAGATTTGGATCAATAGACACAACTCAGTTTTATATTGGTTATGCTTTGTGAACTCTATTGTCTTATAACTATCAAAATTCTATCTACATATGATAAAATTTGAAGCAGTCATTAAATAATGATTGATGTATTTAACCATGTCTTGGTAACAACAATTTGGAACAAGCCAATGAAGCAATCACCTTGTTCTTGAGGTTTCAAAGTTGTTGTGACTCTTAATGCCACAACTCTGCTGATGATTTCTAGCAAGAAAAGACATCCCAGTTTTCAAATGATGATGAAAATACCCTCTGTACATAAGAAAATGTGAAGTTGTCCTTTAATAACTAATGATTATTTTTTTACTAAATGCCTGCGGCTACATTACACTGATATCAATTTTTAATACCACATGTAATTCTTATACAAATTGCTTGACATTGAAACTGTCCATCCCTGAGTTACTAAGGTTTGGGTCAATATTTGGGAGTAAAAAAACAAAAATGCAAAATTTAGTCTACTGACTGAGTGGTAGTTAATGTATTGCCTGCTTTGCCAATACTGAGTTAATGCCATATCAAACATACATTTGTGGTAAAACAAATAACTTTCAAAATAACAGTATAGCAGCAAATATACTTATTCATCATTGATTCAAACATTGTGCACTACTTCAAAATTTATAATAGAAGCAAGACAACCAGAAATGACATCATTTCAGATTCATATATTCATTTATGTCTTCTTATTTCACATTCACATAATCATTCATGTCTTCTGATTTTATATTCATGTATTCATATTCAATATTTGCAAAATCACATTGAACCATTTCAACATCTTTTTTCAATAGATGACAAATATGATCCTGTTTTCTCATCAGACTTTCATATGGAAGTACATGCTGAATGCATTTATAATCTTGATTTTGAAACTAAGAAGCAGAAATATGACTAAGATATGAAATTCACTGAAAGTTAATAATTCATATGCATAAACCAGTTGTACCTGACAAAAATTGTTCGGTATAAGAAAATGTACAAATTTACACAATGTCATACAAATACCATAATCACAAAATTTTATCTGCATAAAACCTTTTTACACACTATTTTCAAAATAATCATATCATAGGCATTATAAGAAATGACCAGTTTGAATTTCTGTCGATCATAAAAACATTCTTAATTTATTTCTAATTATGTAAGGGCCAAGGCCATTTAAAACAATTTTTGTCTCAAAGCTCTCCTACTCTGAAAAACTAATGCAAAATGCAGTTTTATTTTTAATCTATTTTTTATTTTTAGATTTTTTTTTTCAAGCGTGACAGAAGCATGAGTGCTATTCTAAATAGAAAAGAGTTCCATATTTACCAGATACAAAGTTAATGTTAAGATTGGCCT
>JXSR01S003726.1:74941-87814 GCA_000969725.1 Ophiothrix spiculata
TAAGAGGAGATTTTCACTGGAGCAAGGTAATCGGTTGGTGTTATTATTCAAGAGGTGCATGCACGAAATTCAATTCAATGTTGGTACTTACTCGTAATGAACTGTCGTTTGACAATGCGTGCTCATTTGGACAGAGCTGTTTTCATACCATAATATTCAAATAAGGATATCTTCGCAATGCCTTAATCAATTATCACCATTCTTTCACCCTTTGAAAGCTTTGTTCATGATCTATTTAGAAATTAATAGTATTTGTTCGAAATTACTTTTGTTCTTACAATATGGCTTCCATCTTATTATTGCAGGTTTTTTTTGACTCGCGTGGTACATGACAAAAATACCTACACCTTTGGAAAAAGATTTTTAAAACTTTTTTAAAAGCTTTCACACTGGGTGCAGAATGCAAACTAGAGGAAGATTGTTCCAAAGCCACGGCCCAATAATACAGAAACTTTTGTCAAACCTCACATATTTCACTCTAAAATAATATAATCATTTCTTTGCAGATAAAGGGCATTAATATTTTTTTAATCCAATTGAAAATCAAGGTTGTCTGCTGACCTATACAAAACAATAAATATATTGACATTTGACTATACATCATATTCATTTCCCACTACCCACGCATCAAAACATCCATCTTTACAAAGTTCACCTCATCCCAGTTTTATCAATCTAATCTGTCACAAGAGACACAGAAATGCTACATCATGGATATGTCACTTGTGAAAACACTTGAAAAAACTTGGTGATTACACAGCTGTTAAGCACTTGTACAAGTATCAAGAATCAAACTGAACACATCACACACTAAATTGATTGGTTGGAGCAGTTTTCATGATAATGCTCTTAGTTATCATGATAATGCTTTCAGGGGAATCAAATTGGCTGGTTTTAGTTACAGTTTCAGGAGATATCAGTCATTGCCATCTGTTATAATATTGTTTAGCTTACAGAATGGACCCAATTTAAAGATTGGACCCACATTTCTGATACTTCATACAAGTAGTAGATACAACTATCATGATGGACATGTACCTTTGATGAGATTCCATGCTAATTTGACATGTAACATTTTGATGGACAGGTCATTTTTATGAAATTTCATGATAAGTTAACAGCATGTGACATTTGGCCTAGCTTTCGTTTTTCTCCATTAGGTCTGCTTTTCCTTGAACTTGTTGTAGCAATGAGTTGTGACACCGAGTTCTGGCATTGCTTTGAGATATTAGACAGTCAGACACCCCTTTACTCTGTGGTATCTTTAAACTAAGAAATTGAAAGAATTCAGTATTTTTGGCAATACTGTGAAAAACCAAGTAATGAATCAAAAAGGAGAGAAAACAGCCCCAAGAACAATCAGTTTATAATGACTTACACATATTTTTAGATTTTTATTTAAAACATTAAAAAAATTACACTTTAAAAAAAAGGGGGGGGGGAAGACTGGTGGTAAGTTTCTCAAAACAAAATTTTGTCCAATTTGGGTAATTTCACTTTAATTTTTTAATTCTACCATTATCGTTATATGAAGCCTATTTACCCTGTCTTTATATAACCATGTAAATCACAACATACTCAATATCCCACTTGGTCCATTTGTAGTGAAATTAACACCACACTTGTTACTCTAGCGCTAATTTGACAGTTTATTTCAGGCAAAGATTTCATTTCATACCCCATTTCATAATTTCATCATAAGCCAATTACAATATCCACACAACTCTGCATTTATTACATCAGCGATCCAATTACATGGCAAATTCTGAATTGTTAACAAATTAAGTTTTATAAATCAGTATCATATGTTTTTAATAAGTTATGATGTGTACAGTACATAGATTGAACAAATGTTCTCTTTTATTATGTGGTAAATCTAACATGTTGAAAAAACATGTTTTTTTGTTATGTAAAATATAAATGCATATAAATCTCTGAAAATGCTTTCAAATCACTGGAAAGCATTTCCATGTTTTTATCCCAATCATAGTGTCACATTTGACCTTGTAGTTGACTTTGTTTGATAGATAATTTTCCTAGCATATAGTTGCAGAGGGGAGCTCATGGAGTTTGGATGTTCTTGTAATGACTGTTTAAATATAGCAACAATGTATTATAAAAATTATCTAACAATGTCTAAACAAGTCAAATACAAGGTCAAATGTGACAATATGATTAAGATATTGACATGGAAATGCTATTTTAGTGATGTGAAAGCAATTTCAGAAATGTGCATGCATTTAAATACAATTAACAGAAGGGAGCTATTGGAGTTGGGATGTTCTTATTCTGGTGTATTCAATTGTAAACACCACAGTGTAGTACTGATAACTTGTCACAATAATAGCCATTCACTTCCAATCTAAAAGCAGTTAGCCTGTTTCAAGGAAGGAAAGAAGCACTCTATGGAAAATCCAAGCAACCATGACAGCACCTGGAGAAAGATCACCTCACTGCATGGGGAAACACTTAACAAAGTTGATTTAAGCCATGATTAGCTTCTAGAATTACAACATGATTTCTACAAGATCTTTAGGAGCAAGTTCCTTGTCCAAGGAAATTTAAACCACACTTAAATTTGTTGGCATCACTTGAACTTGAATATTACATTTTCTTTAACTAAAGAAACTGTCAAACCTGTATTTTTCCTAGAATTTCCTTCTAACTCTTAAGGAGGACCAATCAAGCAAGATGATACAAATGAAGACATAAATTGGTCTTGGCTTCCCCAAACACCCAGCTGTTTATCTGAATGTTTATGGAATAAACAATAAGCCAGTTTCCATGCCTGTTTGCACTCCTATTGCATGGTACAAAAGTTTTTATCAACAAAATAGGTCATCCACCATGTCTTAAGTGCCCTACATTTTACATTCGTATGCTCATTGTGAAAAGGTTTTATTCTGGCAAGAATAATTATCTTGTGGACATTTCATTTAGCACAAACATGCATTTTTGCAAGGGTTTTAATTTCAAAATCCTTTTAATGATATTTTGAGGTATTATATTTGCAAAAATGTGCACCTCACAAAACCCATTCCATATTAAGTACATTTACTGTATATGAAAAGATAGTTGCAATTCCATGTTCATATTGCTGTAAAGTATCTTGAAAATATTTATTTGATGCCACAATGTTTTGTTGTTGAATGTCTGATAATTGTTTAAGTGTATTTCACCTTTGAAGTAAAATTGGGCATATTCCAAAAATAGTTATAACACATCTTTTGTAGTTGAACTCACTATTATGAATAAAAAATAGAGAAATAATATGCATTTTCCATGATCAACATGATTGTAAAAGGTAATTCCAAATTGAACCAGACAAATTGATGTTAATCACATTATTTCCAATACATATTCCTGAGATTAGATTGGAGAGGCACATTCTCATATTATATACATGAATACATCTCCGTCAGAACCTCAAAGAAGCAGACCCTGAAGCCATCTTCTTTTACAAAATAATCCCTATTTTAAAACTATTAATTTCAAGATTTCACACAAACTTCATATTTCTATCTATTTATAATACAATTTGTAATCTATACTTAAGATCTGCTAATCAGCATCTATTAGGCAAAAATAGTGTGATATTATTGTCAAACATTGTGCCACAAGATATTTTTTTCTCTCTGCATCATTGTTATATTATAAGCCTCAGTGTAAAAAAATTACAGTTTTGGATTTAGCTCTTATTAGAAGTAGTGATCTTTCTTCAATATCAAACAACCTAGTTTACATGCCAGATATTTAAAAATTTATAAACCTATCGTATAACATTTTTGAAATTCAAGTCATCTGTTATGAAAAGTAAGCTGCTATCATTTCCGTAAAACAGAAATGAAAAGTGTAAAGATTGAAGATATAAAAATGAAAATGAAAACATGGTTTTTACAATAAATATGTTTTTTCTGTCCTTGGTTTTTCCAAAAGACAACTTAAAACAGGAGCATTCTTAGCTGTAAATAATGTCTCTCATTCCTATCAACAATATACATATCTCAAGATTTCAAATGTTGCTTATTTTTTATGTGAGCACGAGAAAAATTCTTGAAAATTTGTATTAAGAGCTACTATTTAACTTTTAAGGGATTAAATTAAAAAAAGGTTTGAGTGACAAAAAAAATCTGTCATCTGCTCTTTTGAATAAATTTGGTTTAAAATACACTCTAACTGGGAAAGAAATGTAAAAAAAAATATTTTGTTCACTACTTTCAAATCAAAATGATTGGTTGTTATGTATCTCTGGAACCATATGAATAATAATGATGGGGGTTTTGAATAAATTTGGTTTAAAATACACTCTAACTGGGAAAGAAATGTAAAAAAAAAATATTTTGTTCACTACTTTCAAATCAAAATGATTGGTTGTTATGTATCTCTGGAACCATATGAATAATAATGATGGGGGTTTGGATAAAAACATAACATTTTAATCATACAATAAGGTTGTTTTAAAATTGAGTTGATGGTATACAATACCAGAAAATATAACATAATTTATGTAAACTTTTGATGAATCTTATGCAGACAATTTGGTTGTAATGAAACAACAAATTGGAAAATTGCCAAACTTGAGCATGTAACTTTTTCCGGGTCACAATTTTCTGTAAACAGCAATAAACTTTCAAATGGTTGAATATTATTCTTTAAATCCAACTTTTCAAATGGCAAACACACCTACACAACACAAACCTGGCCTATAAAAATAATAAAAATAACAATATCTTTCACTGAGACCTAAAAACTGAAAACATAATATGTCACAGATGACATTTGTAACTCTGTGAGATTACCACAGGAGTTGGCTGGATTAAGGAAATCTCCCGTGACTTTTGAAATCGCCATCTTAAGTATCAAATCTATGTAGTTATTGACATAAGTTGACACTCTGAGTTAATATTTTAGAGATTTGCACTGTTTCATGCACTGAGTATTAGAAGATGCAGAGAGTGAATAAATAAAATAGATAACATCCCTGCTGGGAATCAGAACGAACTTTGAACACCGCTGGATTTGAGATCTTTTTTTTCTAATGGTCAGTGTGACTATCACAATAAATGACCTCTTGAGACTAAATAATGTATATTCAAAACATTTGTATCTGTATCTGTCTGGTACTGTAACAAACTCCACGTTGGGATATATAAATTGCAGGCGCGGCTATCACAATAAAGACCTCTTGAGACATTCTATAGCTAAATAACAATATATATTCAAAACATTGCAAGGAAAATCAAATCTTTCACTGAAACTGAACGAGTAATAAAAATCTGTGTCTTTAACATTATACAAAATTGTTTAAAAAACATATTGAACGGTACCCATTGCCTCATTGGGTCTCTTGTTGAAAAGAAAATGTGACTTTGAGTGATATCACACAGGACTCATAAAAAGAAAAATGTATTTAAAACTAGCTAGCGTCAATATGTTATGACTGCGTTAATCAGTTTATTGCCTCATGAACCCAGCACCATGTAACCTTAGGAAAATTCAAAGTACAAGTGCTGATAATAATAGAGTATTATATACTTGGAAGGGAAACTATAAATAGTTTGTGTAGGACTACAGAAGGAATAAAGACCCCCCCCCCCCCCCCCTATCAATGTTATAATTTGTAAACTCAAGGCTAATGAAACGAAAATCAACACAAAGCTGACAGTGCTAGTAATTAGCTTCAATTTTTTTTACTTTCTACTTTCTACTAATGGATTTTTGATATTATATCTATCTGCTTTATGTGTCTAATCGACATCTTGCCTGTCTGCTAACTCAAGTAGATCTGCATATGAATAGGCTACACAATTCACTTGTAAGCTATCAATTAGTGTATCAATTAGTAACAAGAAATATAAGAATGAAATGATTCCTTCTATAGCTTTACCTCTTGTGTTTTCTTTGTGTGTTCATCATTATTAGCGGTAGTGGCACTACAAAATGTCAAAAGGCATTAAAGGATGCCCCTGATACCAATAGAACATAGTCTGGTGTTTTACAATGTCTATGTAGATGCTGCTTTTAATATCATATTCCTAATAATTCCCTAAATAACGATATAGCAATTGAGATTAATCAGACGCCGTATTGGAGTTCAAATTCATGAACTGTGTGTGCACTATTGCTCTTCTGTTAGCCACACAAATTCCTGAACTGTGTGTGCGCTATTGCTATTCTGTTAGCCACATGGGCTCTTTAAAAAATTACCTTTAAATGAGTGCCCTTCAGAATTTTTTGTTGCACTCTGGGTATAGAGCAGGCTATACAGTTTTTGAGAGCTCATTATTTTCAGTTCCAAGTGTGACCATTACTGCTGTTACTGCTAGGTACTGCTAATAAAATATATAAAGGGATAAAAACAAAATCCTCATCTATCACTGCAGACACAAGCCTTTTGCAGAATACATTTTGCTCAAATATACTCAGCATACAAATCTATCCTATATGACAACAGTTTATTTTGGACCTATACAGATGTAGAAATACACAAATGAAATACATTTTGATAACTCCTATGCAGTAGTTGAAGATGTTTTCAAGCTTTCTGGCCAGTCACAGGTGTTTTGTACCTGACCACCTATTACTGACACTTAACTCATTGTTTCTTTCACGTTTTGTTGCAAGATTCTGTAAATATCTGTGCCATTTCATTGAAAGAGCTTATAGGCATATGAATACAAGAATGCAAGACTGACCCAAGTCCACTTTTTTCAAAAATGAGTTATACACAGGAGAGACTTTCTTATAAATACGACTGCCTAACATACTTGGGTCAGTTATGCATACATAATGTTGTTTTATTGAATGTATCATAAGTAGTCAAAACCGTATTCTCGGTGAAGATTTCTCCTCACATTATCTATTTTTTGTTAAAAAGTAGTGACAAATGTCAATTGCTATATTTAGTAGATAGGTACTTTACACTGGGTTGCTCCATTTTTCAATGTTAAATATCATTGTTGCTTTTTAATTGCTCTGATTTATTTCAACTTCAGCTTTAATTCCTTAACAAAAGAGTAGAACTCTATTATTTGTTACTATAAGATGTATGTTTTTACATGCAAAAAATGAACCAATGAAAGCATTACTGAGATTTATCGTACTGGATTGGTGATAACTTACATCCTTGTATAAAGTTATCATGTCTCTTAGCCACCATCTGTTTTTTGACTTGTTCAATGTTTGTACCATTTATCACGTCCAGACAACCACCAGGGAGTTCTATAACTTTGCACCAGTCAGACCAATTATTACATAACATTTATTATTTGCCAAAAACGGTCCCCAACTTATCACATCCAGTCAAAACATCTGTTTCATATCAAAATTCTGACAGAACTGACCATGTCCTAAAAACCTTATATAATAATTAGGGACCTTTGCCAGTGGCAATACAAAATAAGCCTGAATACATGACTAGATTTCTCCCGGATTGATTTTTTTTTATATGTTTATCCAAAGCATCTATAACTTTTTGTCTATTTTCTTTTTGTTAATGGCATTTCTAACAACTTGGTCTTATCTTTGTAGTGATTGTCTTCTAAATTATCAGATTAATGTTATAGACCAAAGCCCACCTATAGTTATACAATATTTGGATTTCAACAAGACATGGATTTGTTGACCTTTATCTGATAACTGTTATGTAACAGTTGGATTGACTTGGAAACCCTTGCCATGAGGTGAGGTAAAGTGATATTGACCTCATCTTAGGACAAAACATTGCTCCTTACTAATTATAATCCATGATAACAACTCCTAATGGAGAAAAATCTTATGTAATAATTTGGGGACCTTTGCCAGTGGCAATACAAAGGATACTGTGATGGTATCCTAAGTAAATTTTTTGATAACAAGCCCTGCCTAGACACACTATATGGGATAACAACCCCTGTCTAGACACACTATATGTGAAAAAATTCCTATTCCCTAGGTGATTCGCTTGTGGCATAACGATAAGTAAGTTATAGTACTTGCCCTGCGGGAGCGTACTATAACACCTATCTAAAACTTGAAAAAAAAGAACTTATTTATAGAACATACTTGAAGATTATTTTAAAATAATCATAACTTACAAAACGTTGACATCAGTCTATATGGTAAAACAGTATTTCAAACATAGCTTCATTGTGCAACCATTTCCCTTTACATAAACAAGTAAACATAAAGTTTTAATACTTATTTAAAATTATCTTCAATTTTATTCTAATATTTAGCCATGTCCCTTAATCTTAGTTACATTTCTATTGATCTATCTTGTAAATGTCAAAGTATATATATAGAACTTTTATTTAAACATCACATAAGTGTCCACGACAAATTCACTTGCAAGTTTACATATTACACATATATATAGCTATTCTAAGTTAAAGAGAAACAATCTAGCCATTTTTGACACATCAAACAAATCATATGCCTGCACTATATTCAAGTGAAGTGAATTTGTGCCAGAAAGAAACAGCATTGCATTGTGTAGCAACATCCTTTACTTAATGCATCAGTACAGGCTTTGTGCTTACAAGGTTGTGTCTATGTTTTTTCCATTAGTATCATGATTATGATGATAAAGAACAAACTTATGAAAATATACCACAAAAAGCATCTTATAATAAGATTTATGCAAGCTTAAAAACATTTCATATATTGGAATGCACCCAAATTTCCCCTCAGGAACTTTTCAATAATTATACCACAGTAATATGAAATTATCAAATAAGCTTAATCTTGCTAATAGCTTCCGCCTTCGTTTGTGCCACTGCTCCAATATTCCAACCTTTTTCATGTCCCCTGCAGCAGAATTAATATCACTAAAGCATTTTCTTTCATCTTGTGGACCATCTCTTCCCTAGTCTATGATCACACCATTATTTGCTGATAGCATTCATTTTTGTATTGGATTAATCAGTGTAAGGTAATGTACAGATTATTAAAGAATAACAAATGGGTTTAGAAATTGAACAAAATGTTATTAAAGAAGGAAATAATAGTAAAAACCTTTCACCACTGATTGCATATTAGTTAATAATCTGATTTAAGAGCATTTCCTAAAGAATGTTGCCTCTACTCCGTTAATGCAAGTATCTGTTTAAACTTTTTTGTACAATGACCCCAGATATAATATTGCACACAATTACACAAACATACCAAAACTTGTTCTGTAAGAGTAACTAGCAGAAATAACTTTTTTGACTTTGATACATTTGATTAATGTGCCCTTCACTCACCATGAATGCAAATTTGTCTTTGGTCTATTGTGCATATTTCTGGCTAGTCAGTAGTGAGACATTTATAACAAGCATTCAGAAAACCGTTTTGCAGTTATGATTAAAGCATTTTTTAACAAAACCCTTGTCTAATCATGTGTCACTCATGAAATCTAAACCCATATTTTAACTATACTGTTAATGTTCTTCAAACAGTACGATAAATTTATTTTTCAAAAAGCTATGTTTGATCAATTCTTTAGAAAAATCTTTTATCCATTGTGAAAAAAAAAACCTGAGCCTGATACCATACACCAAAATTAAGCTTCCATTGATTTAATAAACAGGCTATGTTTTTCCACTTTTGTTATTATCCGATATTTTTCTCATTGCCATATGTGTTGATGAACACAAATCAATGTAGTCTTAATATAGCTTGTCTCTCATTACACTTAGGTGGCCCCCAAATATTTGAGACATTTCTCAGTACTGACATATAACCGACAAATACAAGAACAGAAAGTCAAGCGGCATGCATTACCTAAACTAGAAATTCCTGGGATGGTCAGTATTTCTAGAAGCAAAATGAAATATATATGTGGTCTTTGTAACAGCATAGATCATTCATTCAAATGTGTACATTTCTGGATTTTTATGAAAGCTCTTAACAACAAATTAAAATCCAGTTCAAGTTGCTATGGTTGGTCAGATTATCAAATTATGGAATTATCCACTGGGCAAATCTTTTTAAAAAAGAAGAATCAAATCCATTTTTACCTTGAGGTTGTTTGTTGACCAGGCGTACATGAGATTGTCGGTGAAAATAACGAAATACTTTTTGGCATTGTTCACATGCAAGGAGTCATGTAAATGGTACTCAATGGCTACTCACAAATGGAAATGACTTCCACTCTTGGATTAATCCATTTCAAACAGGAAATTACGTGTTATTAGCCTTTTCCAGAGCTAAGGAACAGTCATGTTCTATGTATTGTAGGTACAATTTCACAATTTGGAGTCCATTATGATTTTCACAAGTAAAGCAGGAAGAATAATTTTAAGCTTTTATGTTGACTTTTTCCTGAAATATACCAATCTTGCATTGTTTTTCCCTTTTTACTTTCAGTTTCCTGCTTAAAAAAGAAAGAAAGGGAAAAAACAATAGACAGTCTTATTTTGTAGTCTAAATAAATAACCCACTAGAGATAAACATCTTCTTTGCCCCTCCATAAATTGTAAGCATTCCAAACATACACGCCTCATTTTCTTAACTAATATTTAGTTACATTCGAGTTAATTAATCTACATGATTTTTAATACCGTATGTTTGATATTCTTAGCAGCTTCAACTACAATCCAGGTTGGCATACATAGCAAGCATTTAGCTTATTGTAAGATTTAAAACATTCAAACTTCCAAGTCCACAACTTTAACTTTCTAGTTTATTGTGAGATTTAGTTTGTACATTATGATTTTTGGTACCATGTTTGATATTCTCAGCAGCTTCAACTTCAATCCAGGTTGGCATATATAGCAAGCATTAAGCTTACAGTATCATCACAGGTGTTAGAAAGCTGTGAATATTACATGAGTTGTAGAGTCATGTTTATCCTCTTGTCACAGCCATCTTGCATGGTATTACCATTAAAACCCCCCTGATGGATGTTGTTACCATTTGAAACTACCCTTCATGGATCTGGTTACCATCCATTATGGATGGTGTTTCTGGCTACCAGACAAGCGGGCTGCATTTGTTGCTTGTGTATCTGCATATTTTTGTTCAAGTTCGTGAGGAGCAGCTTAATCTATGTCACCTGCTTTCTGTATTTCAGCTTAAGTCCTGAATACAGATTTCATAAACACATCAGTATCAAAAATAGTACCTTTTACTAAGGGGTTTCTATTAGCAAAAACAGACCAAAAAAGTAATGTATTAACTAATTACCAGACAATTTTGTTGTAACCTTCACGTAAAAATACTGTACTCCTTTGATGTACTTTGGTATCCAAAATTAAAATGATTATCTTAAAGCAATAGTATCCTGCCAACAGGGTGTTTTTAACAATTGCTTTTATTTTTGTTTAACTTACTGTATATGTTTTGGTAGATATTGATGCCCTCCAAAAACAATTTTGGCCTAAAGTTGTAAAATTTTTAGTTATGCCAATTTTTTGAATTGTTTAAATTCCACATGTAATATTAGGGGAAGTTCTTGTGTGTATTTTCATCATAACCAAATAAATTCAGGGAAATATACCGTATTGTTCCTATTAATCACCAACTGTACTGCGACATTTCATGCAGGCGACACACCAAAATAGAGCTTCCCATTGACTTACTGTACAAAATGGCTTCCTAAAAACACAAGAAAACTCAATAATAAAGCAACTGGTTGCTTCAACACTGCCTTTTCTCAGACGATTATGGTCTCTTCTAACACAAAATGATGATAAAAGTACACCTTCATGGCAAAAATTCAACATCAATATCTGGGAATAAACATACTGTTTTATGGCTGCCAATAATACAGAAGTTCTGAAATTTTTTACATCATTTCCAGGGATTGTCACCTCATTGATTAACTTTCTTTACCATTTCCTGTTACTTATGATTGTTGCTAAGCTTAATGATATAGGAAAATGCTTCAAATTGAATGTTTTTAACACTCCTCCTTGAAATTTTCTGGGGTGGGTGTTTAATACAGGGTCTCCCAATAAAAACGCAACAAACTTTGAACTTTTATTTTGAGAGAACAGAACGCAATGGTGAGCAAACATTACAATAATAAGGCTATTGGCTTTTACAGGATTTTTGTTTCATTTAATTTGGATCTCTGAATCACAAGTTATTGTACATTTTGTAAAGACCCAAAAAATCTTGTTGATGGTCTGATTTGTTAATCTGTAAAGATTCACCTCTGGTGATGTCATTGGGCACACGTTGAATGGAAATTGCTAAAAACATCACATGATTAGGAGAAGCATCCCATAAACCTATTTCATGACATAAGGGCCCGATTTAATGAGGATTTGCTGGTATTAAGCAGATTGTAGCATTTTGTTGAGTCAACCTGTTGCGTCCTGTTTGCGGGCCAGATTGAATCATTAATTTACTTGAGTTCTTAAACTCCTTTGTCTTCAGTTTTCTTCCATGGTTTCAGTTAAACACTTATTATTGGTTGACATCTTTCATTAGAATCCTTTTTTTTTTACTTCTTTGGTACGAAATTGTATCCTAAACTACCCGTTTGTCTCACGAGAAGTAACAGATTCAAGGAATATGAGAGTATCAGAAGATCTGTACTTTAATTGAACATTTTGACCGATTTAACTTAAAAATGAACATAAAATATCACATAATGTTAGGTACAGGTCAGGTTAGATTGGTTTGGATTGATTGTGTGTTCTAGTTGGTTGCAGAATTGTCATCATATTAATTTTGCATTTCTTTAGCTGGAAATCTAAACTTAGAAATCGGACCAAAGTAGATTTAAAGGGCTTTCTTAAATTCTTCATATCTTTGGACTGAAGTGATAAAATGAAACGGGACAAAAAGCATGTTGTAGAGTTGTAACTCTACTTTTGAAAAACATATATTACTAAGATTTATTCTTTTGGCAACTATTTTAAAATATTTTTTATTTGCTCGTTGCATTAATATTGGGACAAG
>JXSR01S003726.1:101396-131184 GCA_000969725.1 Ophiothrix spiculata
GGTTGCCTTTACATGTAGTTTAAGGTAATTCAAAAAAAAAAATGTGTACACTTAATGCCTCATATCTAAAGTACCTGAACCCAGTGTACAAGTCAAGTACAGTTGACTCTCTGTCATGCATTCAAAATCAATGTTACTAGAAGTGTCTATGCATAAACTGAGCAGATTATCTGCTGAGGTTAATTGTAGAAGGCATGAGATACTCATGATATGCCATGTGCACTCTCAATTATCAGATTCTCCAATGGGGGACTGACCGCATATACAATGCTGGCTTTTAAAAGTAAAATCATTGTTTAATTCTTTTTAATACTTTTAAATTCAGTTTCTGTTCCATCTCAATCATGTGTGATTCACTGGGCAGTTGATAAAGCTTATGTCACATTCTTCAGCAGCAATATCAATGATTTTGCACCAGATAAAAAGGACAACACATATTAGGATATGAACAGATTTTAAATATTTTTCCAGTCCACTTTCTTGACTTTTTGACTTTTGTCATTGCCAGAAGCACATGCTTGCATGTTTTGTGTCCTAGGTTTCGCATTGGTCCTGCTAGAATGCATTTTGTTAATAATTTTTTTACTTGTGTATATTTACTTATTAAACTGGCTGATGAAATTGAAAATTAAGCTTTAATACTTTGGTGATGTATCTTCAACAAAATTTGAGTAACATCATGACAGGTTAACCAAAGTTTCTATTTTAAATTTTAATATTTTTTATTGTTTTTATTTTGACATAATATAATCATATTCCTTGTGTACTGATCTACCATGTGAAAGAAATCTGAAAAACTGCAATTGAAAATACCTTTCTTTTTTCAAAAATGTCATTATTAACTTACATTACTAGTGCATTGAACTAGACAAAATTTTCTTAGGAAATGTCAGCCTCAATATTATCTATGAATACCATTAAACCCAAAGCATAATATATGCTTTAATAACATCCTGAATACCCTACTGGATTGTCTCCTTGCTCTCTGAAAAATTACCTCTACTTCCTCAGTGGTCAATCTTAATGGTACTAGCCAGGATCATAAATGGGAAGCTCAACTTTACTCTACTTGGTGACTTTATTACACTTTTAGAGTGTAGACCTCCATAGAAACAATCATTTTTAATGGTATTAGCCATGATCATAAGTGGGAAGCTAAACTTTCCTTATGTAGAGTGAAGACTACCATACAAAACAAATATCAACATGGGCTTTAATATTTTTAGAAAAGAAACAAGTATTTTATCTTTTGAAGTGAAGTTCCTACTGCAGAATACTTATTCAGAGAGGGTGTATCTAGAAATAAATAATTGAATTATTATTTTACTAATGTAGTAATATATTTTTAGAGACACTGCCATGGTCTTTTAAACATTTTTCAAAGACACATAAGTAAAGAGCTCAAAGATCATTGAATAAAAGCAAATTTCCTAAGAATAATATTTAATAATTAAAACAACAAGCACACATTTTGGAACTAAACATAACAAATAGATGTTAATACCGATTTCTGATTTTCAATTTCCTAAGAAAGGTATTTGATAGAATGGCCTTTTTGAACGATAAGATATTTTTGCTCGTAAGTGTTATCTGAGTTTTCACAATCATCTGGAATCATGGTTAGTGCTTTTAATAGTAGTACATTGACCCTTGGATTTAGAAATGTCAACCTTATATTAACCTGAACCTGCAATGACACTAGTCCAGAAATAATTTTGTTTTATTTCTTTTCTAAAACACAAGCAAATGACAACTAGTCCAAAAAAAAATTTTCTACTTCATTTCATTTCAAACCATGTGAAATGTACTTGACCTTCAAATGACATCTAGTTTTGGCAATCATCTAATACAATATTACTATGGGTTCACCCCATGGCTATTATCTCATGTGTAAATAAACCAACCATCCTTTCCGGTTTATTGTTGGCATCACTATGAATATTTCAGTTAACGTTTGGATGCGATTACTTTCTATCTGAGTTGATAGTGATTGTCGCATGGCTTTAATGCAATTGATGAAACTTTATATACAGGGCTGAAATTTCTCCTTGGTTAAAAAATTGTGTAATTTGGTATAAATAACACACACATTTGGAAGGAAAATCATTAATATTGATTTAAACCTCAACTAATACAACCTTGTACTCATTGTATGTCAATGCCATATCTTCCTGCCAGTCCAAATTATTTTCTTAAATATTTCTGAAACAGAACAATAACAAAAGAAATATAATCCTCTTTTCAAAATATCTTGATGCTTTTGTCTGTTACTTATATCTTAATTGGCATCAAAGTCCACAACTATTTTGGTTTTAAAATCTTTGATATAATTTTCGACCTTCAAATGACAGTAAGGTTTGACAAACATCTTGTACAATATTACTTGAGGGCTCTCCCTCTGGCAATCATCTCATGTGAAAATAAACCAACCATCCCTTTAGGTTTATTGAGGACATCGCCAATTTCATTTAAGGTGGTAGCATCATGAATATTTCAAGCTAACGTTTGATGAAATAAAATGTACGCCTTGGATGCGATTATTTTCAACCTGAGTAGATATGATGGTAAGGTGCCTTGATTGATGTTGTTAAGGCATAAATTAAGCAAGCAATTTATTTGAACAAGACTGATGTTTCTGCTTGAATTATAGACCATGTTTACTTGACCTTGGCATATTTAGGCTAAATCTCACCAATGAAACTATGATTAGGAGAAAAATGTTACATTGCTGACTAAAATCTCTGGATCCCTTTAATTTATAATAAAGAAACAAAACAACAATCTCTATGGAGATATGGAGAAGTCCCACAACAGTCAAATAATACCATCCCACACTGCCATGACCAGAGAATATCTATACCACATAATCAGATTAGCTTTCCCAAAAGAAATATCCATATTCTTCATTTTATCTCAATATTTCCACCTTGGTTTAATCACAAGACCTTTGTTATGTCTGGGAGCTATTTACATTGATCTTAAATTATACTCAACCCAACAAAGTAACCAGTCTGGGAATAATATCAAAAGATATGTTATGACTTATATTCTCCAAAGGACTCTCTGCCTTCTGGCAAATCACATTTCCTGAACTGGTTGTGCCAATGTCTACAGGGCAAGGATTCCTGTGAGACATTTTGATAAGATTAAGTCTTTTATTTTTGTCTTTATCTTTTATTAAGGTAATTATTGTGATTAATGTATGCAAATGTAGTTGGATATCTCCTAGCAATTTTTAAAATATGACATATGCACCTAAATGATTTGAGAATTTTACAAAGTCCAAATGAATCTACCTATACAATAACCAACTTGTGATTAAAAAAAGCTCATTAAAGAGCTGTAAAGACCTATCTTTGTAATTTGAGACAACGAGAAGTTTGATTTTATTGTAAATTTGAAGTTCAGGGCCAAAAAAAATGAGAACAACCAATCAAAAACTATGACAATCATTCGGGTAAACTAAATTCTGAAGTAATTTCAGTCTATTTTGAAAATATCTCTGTAAAAAAATTGTGTGTACAGCATCATGTGGTTAACTAAAGTGAGGATCAAAAAATCATTGGGTCACATACCTCTAAGAGAGTACTAGTATCTTAAATTTTTGACACATCAGATTAGCTACCTTTAAGGAAGGTACATTTGACATGACACATCAAATTCCTATTATCATTTATCTGTTCTTTATTATGGTTGATAACAAAACATATATGTTTGTGATTCTAGACAAATATACTGAAAATAATTTTGCACTTATAATTATTCAAATCAAAAAGAGATAAAAACATTATTTGAAAAGTCATTTGAGAACATTGTTAGACTTGTATCCAGTCCAATAACCACATTTCAAAAAGCTGTTGGGCATTTCCTGTTTTAAAAAGAATTACTTCTTCAGAGAATTGAATATCAATACATTGATGTAAGAATAAACATGAAAGCATGTAGCACAAAGCGGTTAATCATCTCCAATTCCTTTGTTCCCACTGAAAAGGATATATTACAAGAGACAGGAGCTGTCAGCACCTATCTGATGAAGACACTGTGGATTTTTCCATTTCATTAATGTTTTTGATCATCAGTCTAAAGGCATGCAGCAAGTTAATTATGCTATTCATATTGGAATTGTGATATTAAATACAATATTCATACTTGCTTAGAACCAAAAATTAAACAGTTTAACATCTAACAAAAGTGCGTGGATGATTGAGCAATCAGGGAGGGATGGGCTCAAATATTCAAAGACATTTCAAAGACATTTTTGATGGGCATCCTCAACTTTTCTTCATATTTATATTTCATTATGTTTGTGCACCATATTAATAAATGTAACCCCCCCCCCCCTCAAATTAATGTCTTCAGCATTAACAAATGTGAACCCCATAAATGTATTGAGCATTTATACCATTTCACATGCTTTAAAATTTGGGAAGTTTTTAACATTTCACTCTGAAGAATTTTATGCCATTAAACCCTCAAATAATCCCAAGTATCATCTTTACAAGCGAGTACTACATTTAAAAAAATGCAACATTACCAATTTTTTGAATAAAATACCCAACTCAAGCTCGCTGTAACACAAAATACCTAAGCATGGGTACTTGTTTCTAGAAAATATACCTCTTAGGAATTTAGACCATTGGGATATGAGCCTCTTCCAAGCATCATCCCTATCACTGGCATGCAGTGCATATTTCATAGAACCTTCAAATGTTCTCACGTGGAGCTTATAGTATTTTGATAGAGGTGACCTTGACGGTGAAAAGTGGATCATGAATTGCCCCTTTAACATGGGTACTTGTTTCTAGAAAATATATCTCTTAGGTATTGAGACAATTGAGATATGAGCCTGTCCAAGTAGCATCCCTATCCCTGGCATGCAGTGCAGATTTCATGGAACCTTTAAATGTGCCCATTTTGAGTATTGTATTATGGTAGTTAACATTTTGAGTTAAGTTGAGTTATTGTAGCCAAGACAAGCGAGTCCTTCTACTACCGGCTGAGTCCTCTACTACTGGCAGTCGAGCGCCACCATCCGGTCATCAAGTGCACGGTGTACATAGTTAGAAGGAAGGTACGCCATTTTGCAAAGTAGCAGTTTCCATCGTCAACAAGCCAAGACGAAAAAATGATTCGTCAGGTGGGTTGTTTTCCCCACCCAACCCTCCCTTGTATATTGGTAAGGATGTTGCTTGGGCGACTGGGTCAGCTTCAGGTTAAGTCTTGAGCCTACCTTTCACTTCCCATCTTGCTGATGTCAGATTGGGAGCACTATCAGCTACAGGTCTGCTCATGGTGCTCCCAGTCAATTTAGGCTCCCAAGCACCCTCCTTACCCAGTCGGGCAAATAAAGGTTAAGAGTAAGGACTTTGTATATATCAGTAAGAGAATAGTATCAGGGTAAGTGTCATTAAGAATGCAGGGTTATCATAGCCATGATCCTTTAGGCTTGTATGGTTACAATAACTGAGATATATTTCTAATAAATGATAAAGTATTTGAATGTCAACTTAACACGGTCAAAACGTTCAACATTGATAAAATATTAGAACTTTTTATTATACCCATTAAGATAATGTACTACAGAACAGATTGATAACCATTGTTTGCATTGATGTTTCCTTGAGATATGATCACGCAGAATCTTCAAAACTCCCTTCATATCTTTATCTGATGTACATTATTAAAATTGCCACTGCACTTGAGTCCACCTGCTACTCAATATACAATAAAGGAAGTACTCAGATGGGGAAAGTTGGGGAAATATTTGTCTTCTTTGTATTGTCATGGTTACGTATGATGCCATTTTAGATCTTTGAGGGATACACCTGTATTGAAATAGCAACTGTTTCTGATTGATACTTTCTAAGACATCTATTTCTTTGTTGCAGCATTTGTAATATAATCTGGTCACATAGTTTCAGCTAATCATCAAATCTGTACACTCATTTTAATTTTTTTCTAAAACATAGCTAGATAACTACATAACAATACACAATAATATCATATTTACATCAGTATTATCTCATTATTCTGTTAAAAAAACCTGTGATGCAAAAGTTATAATTACTATTTCTCTGACTTAATTAACAGTTAATTTCTTATATGCAGTAAAATACTGTACAGTATTCTTTTCTCCTCCCGAGTAAGTCCTCATTAGCCAACCATATGTCTCGAACTTTACACACATTTTTGTATATCAGACTATACTATACTTTAGAATAATTGGAAGCCTCATATATTTAGATAACCTTAAGAAGTTAATGCTACAAAGATCATGTTTCTTTGCTTTTTAATCAACTGAAGGGCTTTCATTACCATTGCCCTGGTCTTGACTTAAGAGATTTGACACTATTTTAAGATAAGGCAAAGCCATCACATGTATTTTACATCACAGCTATTGATTAAAATATATGGGATGTTTGGCGATGAGCTGTAATTAAACAAATGTTGCAAAACAGTATTGATATTCAAGTTTAATAGTTAGGTACATATTGAACCAAACCATCGGGACCGAAAACTTTGTTAAAATATAAAACCGTTCAAAATATAATTCTATCCTATGTTATGTTCTTGACAAAATTGATCTTTAACATAATTTTTTCAACTCAATCTTTTGTCTTCTGTAAAGGTGAAGGAATGTTCTTATAAGTGTTGGCAGAAATCGATAAAGGAAGTTTACAACTGTTCCCCAACACTAAATAATTTCAGTAATACCCATCACCGTTATCAGTGGTCTAATTCTGATTTCTGACTACCACTGGTAAAATGACAGGATAAGCTTATGAATTTGCATGTTATATACTAATTATAGCTTCCTGAACCTCATAATATAAATGATTTTTGATTAATAGGACACCTTATTTCATCAATATCAAATTAATCTTTCCTGCAAGATGAAGACTCTTAATCCAAATAATTCACATTAAAGGTCAAAACATATGTGATGAAATGTCAAAAATGTTTTGACATTTAAAGTGTTATATGGATCAAGTTGTCAGAAGTCCACAAAATATCTAACAGTAATCCATGTATGATTGGCATACATTTTTGCCTTTTTGGTAGCATTATGTCTTAATTTCGTAGATTAGTGTATCACTATATCATTCTTTTCAGTGGTATTTGAAATAATTTGAAATATTTGCAAAATTATCAAAATAATTTATATGAATCACGGATGCTTTGCACTTTTAATTGGCTACATATAAGTGTAACTAAAAATATTTTCAGGAAAATATCAATGCATTATACAACCTGAAAAAATGATAAAGTAGATTCAACATCTAATATAGCTTCTAATAATAATATATCAAAAAATATTGTCATTTTTAAATAGATTGGAGTTGCTATTTCACATGAATGAAGTTTTTTTCTTTGAAATCAACCCTTCACATATGCAGAGAGAACATTTTCAAGTTACAGATTTTAAGCATATTGTCATGATTACTTATTTTTCATCAATGAAATCACCACCAGTCCCAAGAGCTTGTATCAATATATATGAAATTACAAGCAAAAAATATAAGATATATAAATTGGAATATTTCATATCAAAAATGAAACAAATACCGTACTGACTCGAGTAATGTCCCACCTTTTTGAACGTGAACTTGGATCATGATATCCCAAGGGTTGAAAATAACACATACATAAACTGCTTATGGTATGAGTGAATTTTAGTTACAAACAATTCTTTAAGGAATTCAATACTTTATAAATATGTTTCTTGGATACATTTTTTCAAGGAAAAGCTTTGTTACATTTACACATTTTAATTTTTATTATATTTCAAATTTTAGCATATTGATAATTTTGCTTAAAAATATTTGTTAATAAATAGACTGAAACCAACAATTTTGCTTACAATATTAGCAAATACATTCTGAGGAAAATTAAAAGCATGCATTTTCTATGAACGACACTTCCTGGAGATCTGAAAACAGCTATAATCACATCTTTTTTTGTAAAATTATGAGTGCACACGTATGTCACCCCAGATTATTTTTCTGGGACGTTCTATACCTATAATTTCACAAATGGGTAATCTAGAAGTCTGTTCATTAAACAAAATAACTAACATTTAGAAATATAATATGAAGTAGTAAAAGTCTACACTGTATTTATTACTAATAAGTAAATCGGTGTAGAATAATAATCATTAACTCTTTCACTCTGGAAAACCTCTGACAGCGGCTTGCAAAAACAAAAACAAAAACTAATAGGCAAATTTGGTCGTAAATTTGCCTGCAAGCAGTTGATACAAAAAGATATCTTCTGACACAATCATCTATATTATCAAAATAAATATTCCTTGCACTTTACACCTATCATAATGTGAGGGGACTGTGAGCTACTCTGAGCGGCTTTCAATCTAAACAGGACAGATTGTGAAAAAAAAAATTCCAGAGTGACAGAGTTAATGAGAAAAAGATGCGCTATGATTTGCACAATAGCTCTGTTCATATGTTTTGAATTGCACAAATGGTAATTGCCACTTGAGTGTTTGTGATCCGTAACATTCTGTTGTGTTTACAAGAGTAAAAGTTGTTGCTCTTGCTTATATAAGATAACAGCTTATCTCATACTTTGTTTGACAGGTCTCTTAATTGAGGTCAGATGAATTCTTTTGTCAATTCTAATTTTGAAAACTTTTTTACGCTACATGTATAATTTTTTTTTTTTTAATGAGATTATTTACTAAATATTTGAACTAAGCTAATTTTAACAAATATTCAGAATGCAGGACCAATCAGCATATCAGGTACTTACATTTAAATACAGAAGGCCCCTGCACTCTTAGTTTTTGTTTACATTGTTTGAAAAATCCTTGATCATATTTCAGCACATTCTGTACCATATTTGGTGTGTACATAAGAGGCAAGATTTTATGTAAATGACTTTTCCTTTCTAGTTTCAAACAAACTATAAATATATCGCTTGGTTGATAAGTCGTCAAATTGTCTGGCTGTTCAATTTGCTGAAATTAATCTCAATTTAGAACCATTTAGGTAGAAATTAATTTTGTTTCAAGTCCATATCATCATTCAATTTGAAATGAAATGCCAGACACTTATTAGTAACTTTAAATTTCAAAATGTCAGGAAATATAGATGAACTTCAGAACTTTAAAAAGTGGTTTGAGTAATCAAAAATTGATAACACTCATTAACCGATCCTGCACCTGTACTTTTAGGACAGATTCATAATTTTTATGAGCTACCAAATGTTTGGTGCAACAATTCTTTATTACTTATTTGAGTCCAATGCAAACTTGTTCTTTCCCATATGACTCAAATGTACCAGATCTGCCCTACCTGCACACCTGTACAGATCATAGTAATATGACTCAAAACATGCTCCACCCCATATGATTCAAACGTCACAGATCTACCCTATCTGCACACCTGTACAGATTACACTGACATACCTATAAACATCACTAAACCTGTCTCATATCTTATGACTCAAACGCCTTAAGTGCAGTCGTCCAAACAAAACAAAAGCCATTTAGCAAGAAAGGGTTCTCTTCGATTTCCAATTGTGTCTGTATGCATTGCTCTTCACGACAGCAATAAAGTTCACTCAGGATAATGCCCTAGATTGCATCAAAACAAAACTACCTCTACATATGATGACTGACTGTGATGGAATGATGGAGCACGTAACAATGTCTGAAGAGATATGTCCAAATTGACCATAGTACTACACTCCCTGAGCATGTATACATAGTAGAGAAGTAAAAACTGGACACACAGATATACCAGCCAGCAGGCAATAAATACTTGAAATGATTTTTAAATTCTTTAATCTTACTCAATAAAATCTTTTTTACAGAATTATGTAATAAATGTTTTTCATACAATTAGGTAGTAATGACATCTGATGTATATACACAGGATAATAAGAAAATTATATTTTCAATTCACCATTGTTACTATCCTACCAAATTGTTACACAAAGGTCAGCTCTTGACTGCCATATTCCCAAAAAGCTTCAAGTGCACTTGATTAACTCAGTGATTAAATACAAAAGTCTTTATCATTTTTTAGTTGTGAGGTTCAAACTTGCAACCTGTTGGTTCAGAGTTCTGCTTCTAGTTAGGGTGTTGACCCCTAAACATGCCATCCCAAGATCATCACCCTCTTTCATCCCTTCCAATACCCTTCAATTTCCATTGAGAATATACCTACTGCTGAGGTATCAACATGATCAAGAATAGATAGCTGAATCTTGCAGCTTCATCAGTGAAATAGTAATCCACTATGCCTTAAAAGACCATCTTATAAAGGATCCACTACTTGTTAGGACCAGAAGATCCACTACTTGTTAGGACCGGAAGATAGTTATACATTAATTAAATGGAAGATCTTCAAATAACACAATCATTTACTCAATATTTACTCTGACAAGTTTGGAAAACTTTTTTTGGAATACGAAGATATTTCAGTGTTCTTGAGAAAAGAAGTAAAAACAAACCTTGATCTAGTAAATGAATCCCTTACATCAGTCAAATACTGTCAGTGAAGCAGGAGATCAGTACACACTGTTGGTAAATAAACTTTATAAAAAGCATACACCTTCAGGGTGATTGCTAAACAGAAATGCCAGTTTCATATTTCTAAATATTGCTACAAAGTTTAAATTCTTGTTATTATGAAAGCAATCCAAATAATTATTCTACAGCAAACTTTCTATCAAAAATGATACACTTCAAGATTTAGAGAAATATAAAGCAACAACATCATAAACAATTTTTCCAAAAGATGTTACACATATCTGTTCTCTCACAAAGTTACACTAGGAAATAATAAAGGCAAATCCTAGTTTCATATTATATGAACTGCTAGTTAATAAGACACATGATTGGCAGTTTCGATCGCCATGTGCAATATATGTCCCAGTACGATCGCCCCGTGCAATTTATATAGGTCCAAGTATGATTGTTCTGTGCAATATAGGTCTCAGAATACAGGTTAAGTTAAGAATCTCTCACAGTTCATAATAACTATCTATTCTGAGCAATTTGCTGGATAATTGCATTTTGGTAATGCCATGGAATTTGATATATAAAGGTTTGAAATTGATCACTCATCAAAATTCAACTACTGGTTTTTTCTGAATGTACATTGCTTTACTGTTGAGATATCAGAGTACCACATAAACAAAATATACTTTGACAATGCTTCAGTTATAGAATATGATTATTTGTCAAACATTTGGTATGAAGAATGATTTTAATAGTTGAACTGGATGAGTGGATGCGGTATACTTGCGGTATACTTGTAGTGAAATAGTGCTTTACAGTGATACAAAATTTACCATTAATTCATTAATGTGTTCTTGTCTTGATTTTGAAAGAGCCTTTTAGCAAACTGTCATACCAGTTCCAGTGCTCCTCAAATTCAGGCTTTGAGTTTTGAAAATTGCAGGTGTGCTCAAAAACACACTCGGGTGAATGTTTAGGAGTGCTATGGTGTGTGCTATAAATTACACTCAGATGGATGCTTAGGTGTGTATATTACCCCAAGGGAGAGGGTGCTGACCAAGAAAGGTAATACTATTGGGCCTTAAAAGATGGTTAAGTTCTAATATAAAATATAACCTTTGGACCAGTCAGTTACTACTGCTATTTTTCAAAATACTTCTATAAGTATTTTTATTTAAAAGTGTTACATTTTCCAACCAATATGTCAAAATGTAAAAGTGTTGTTATGTTGAGTGCAAAAGTGTACAGTGAAAATAGGCAAGAGTAACCCTGGCCCCTGCCAAAATATAGCCCCCTGCAAGAGGCCTGAGGTTATGAGTACAGTATATGCTAGCTAGTGTAGCTTACAATGCCTTGAAAAATTGTAGTGTTCGTGAAAGGGAAAAAACACCAATTATCAATTAATGTCAAAATCCTTTTAGAAAAGCTGAAAAAGGCCATTTTATGTGTACTTTACTGTATCAAAGTATATGAAATTACGCTTTTAAATGTGTTCTGTCGATTGTATCGTATGGCCAAAATGGTCAATTTTGTGCCCAACAAAGTGTTTTGCAATCATAGTAATTTAATCATTTTTGGCATTTTACCCATTTTTTTTGCCCCCCCCCCCCACCCTCTCCTCTCCCGGAAATAAACAAGGAACAAAACAAAAAGAAACACTCTTATTGTTTGTTTTTTTTCTGATGCATAGCAAAATGAACAAGGTTAGCAATGTTGATACCAAGTAAAAACTCGACACAACAATTTGCCAGTTATTTCTATACAGCATGGGCACATGTTCATGAAAGTTGCAGAATTCTGCACCTTTATGAGTGAAGTCCTCAATGCCTGACGTTTTCATACATATAATTTATAGAAATGGCTCATAGATTCCAAAGTAAGTATCCACAGATAAAAATTGTCATCATATGTTTCAAAGAAACCTTCGTTGATCACGATATATGTCCTCCAAATTGTGTAATTTTGTAAGGAAATATTCATCTCGCAGCGATAAACATTTTTTTCAAATCAGTCGCTCTTTCTATGACGTCATAAGCTAAATTCAGGTAACTAAATTTGCCGACCTGCCAATGTTTTTGGATGAATTTATGTTCCAAATGATGTCGAAAGTGACATTTTATTTTGAAATAAAAATTTGATAGTCTAAAAACATTCTTGCATCTTTTTTTCCTAAACATGTATCATTTTCCTCAAAATTAGCATATTTCTAAACATTTTCTTCACAATTTATTGATTCATAAGATACATAGATTTTCTTCTGGCATCATACGGCATAAACCTGGTGTATTTGATTGGCAAAAATTTCGAGGTGCGCGATAAATCGCACACGGGTAGGTGACTTAAGGCGCGCGTAGGTGCGCGATTGCACTCGCGCGCCTCAAAACTCAAAGCCTGCAAATTACATAATTTTTCAGAGGGATAATCTAATCATAAATTGTTGGGGGCAAAAATGTTGTGTTTACCATATTGTGTATCATATATATGTAACAATTTTTTGCCAGATGGTACAAAATTGTATACTGAAGATGGTTTTACTTTAATTCTACATAAATTATTCTTATATAACCAGCCTTGCTTTAGACATAATATTTTTACCTTAACGGTGGGAGTATTTGTAAATGTTGAAAGAATAATTTCATTAAAATGTATGATTAGATAGTTAACTATCTACCAAAGACACCTGCAAGTGCAGTTATAGTTTTACACTATTAATAAACTCTATCATTCTAGCATTCCTAAATTGAAAATTAACTAGATTCCAACATATGGTATACACTATCTTGAACATGGAATTATTGGTCTATTGACTACAAGGCAAATCTTTGCCAAATATGCAACTTAAAGAAACAGATTTGAAGATAAGTTACACTAGGTATGTTATGTTAACAGTGTCCAACAAAATATTACATTACAATCTTAATTAAATCATGAAAATCATTAACTAGAATTTCAATTTGCATATTGAAAACCTAAAAAAATCATAAATGAGAATGGTGACGTAGGCTTGTCAATAATTAAATCAACACAGGATGATTTTAATTGGCAAACACTAAATCAATCCATTACCCATAAATGTCAACACATAATGGGAATCAATGGCTCTAATTTGGATGTGTGTTTAAGGAACAGTCGGTTAATCTTTGTCATTTACAAAGAATCTAGTTGAGGCTTAAAACAGGGGGATAGCCACAATATATATACTTTGAAAAGGGGTAGCAGTACGAGTATCTGTATGAGGTATTCTTACCACAAGACAAATAACAGCATCCATCATTACCTATTTCAATTGGTGTAAAATAGTCATTCAGGTGAGTTTCAAATAATATCAATTATAACTTGGATATCAAATCCATCTCATAATGATGGTGATGGGAAAACAATGATGTTGATGCCTTGGAATTTTGAGCAATGTGCAATGTTGTTTTATAATAATGCTGTTGTTAGAAAACTGTTGCAATCAGTTCTCTTTATGTAATACTCTATCACACATACAGTAATGAAAATCTACAATGAAATGTAACTTCAGCACAAGATCTGTCAAACCAAAGATTTTGGAAACATTATAGATTTTTGGCAATGGACATTTTATGGAATAATACAAACTCTTTACTTGTTGTATGGTACCTCTTTAACATAATCTACTTAGATAATTCTTAAGTGAACCAAACTTCAACCATCTTGGATATCTTTTCAATTACCATGATTTAACTCTTAACATATGATAGCAAACATGTATTACAAATATGTATCTACATCAAATGACAGATGTCAATCTGGTATAGTTAGCACATGAGCACATCTGTTGTATAGAATGTGTTTGTAAACATGACATTTGACAATAAAAACAAAGCCATATGCTGGTATCAATTGCTTGAAACATGTGATAGTCATAGGCAAATACAAATTTGCTCAGGCAAAAATCAGATATCAAACAAATAACCGATATTTAAAGGGGAAATCCCAAAAAGAAAATGTGATGGTTGCTCCATATAGAATGTTATATAAATTTTAAAACATAATATAAATTACCTTTTTTTTTCAATCTTATAACTGTAAGATCCCCCACAATGACTTAGACACAACACTTCTTGACATCTTATAAACTAGAAAATGTATTTAGGTGACAGACAATACATTTGGATTGCAAGGCTTTCTCTTTATATAGAACAATCTGGGACACCATAATAATTCAACACCATTTTTAAGTTCTTGAAAACTCATCTTGTTTTCCAATGTAATTTTTCTATTTCTATGTATTGATAGAATTTATTGTTATATCCTATGTCTCCTCTCCCAGACAAAGAGGTAACAGATACTCTCTTTAAGACCTTTTTATATACAAACTATGCACAATATAGTTCAAATATATACATGAGGAAAAATGTTCTGATTCATTTACTCTTCTTTTAAAATTCTACTGAGAAAATCTGGAAATAATCATGTCTACAACAAAAAAGATCATATTAATTAGATCAATTATTATTTAAAACCAACATTTCATTTTATTCTATGAGATGGTTTAGAGACAGATGAGCAGTTGCTAAGCAACAAATCATTTGTAGGTTTACATTAAACATTACATGGTTGGCAGATCTCTATACTTGATAACATTATTAGAATTTATTATTCATAGTGAGTGAACGCAGATGAACATAATTTGTCTTCATGTCAACTGAATTGATGAATACAAAAATTTATGATGTCTGACTAAACGTGAATTTATATAAAAGCGGCGTACAGTATTTTAAATGTGGAATTAAGGCCACAGATAACCATGACCACTTGTTCAAAAATATATTTTGCCTTTTTTGCATTATTTGATACTTTTACATTTTATCTTTAATTACTGATTATAAAATATTACAATATAGGTTATTGAAAAAATATCTGATGAAAAATATTTTTATAATTAGGACATTATAATCGAATCTGAAAAAGAGTACAATGATAATCGTTAACATGAATAATATATCAATTTTTCATATCATAGACCCAAGATTTGTACTTTTCTCTTAAGGTCAAAATGTGTGTTTTTTCATAAAATGTGTGATTTCTCCTCTTTGCATTTTCATGAAAACGTCAAATTTTCAAACACGATAACTATACTTTGAAGCATGTTCAACACAAACTTATATGTTCATTTTGTTGTAAACACTTTCTCTTGGAACACTTTTTTTACTTTTTTTACTAGGGTTCTGTAACTTGAATAATGTTCAATAATATAGCAAATTTTACCCAAATAATTTGAAAATAGTTAATGTTTTAATGGTTTTGTCAAAATTTGAGAATTAAGCATTCTTTGGAAAAATAAAACATGCGTATATCCACCAGATTTTTAGTTATCGTGTCTGAAAAATGGCATCCAAAACTTTACGGAAAACCAATTTACTCAAAATATTTACTTCATTGAAACAAACCAATATCAAAATCACATCTGCCATCAAATTTCCTTTTAGAAAATGTATACTTTCATATACATTTTGTTAAAGAATAAACATTTTTAGAAGCAAAAAATAAAATACAAAAATACTTAGTGAATTTGTAGACCTAAAAAGACCTTTTAAAATAAGTATATAAACACATTTACATAACCTAATGCTCTTGCAAAAAAAAAAAGCAGTAATCTATGTAATTATAGGGCGTGTATAATTAAAATTTGCTTTCCCTAATACTACCAGTATGAGATCTGAACAGGTACACACCAAATTCATTGTGATGATGTGATGTAAGATTCATCATGATATTGCTTCAGTATTACAGATTTCACATTCACTGTACCGTATTATTATGTTTCTCAAAAAATAATTAATTTTGCTCAAGTTTATTAGAAACATTGAATATTCCATTCAATACTAATTTTATAAAGCACATTTGCACATATGAAATATTGGTATTGGTTTTGTTTTTGAGTATATTGTTTGCCACAAATACAATATTGTTTTGCCTAAAAATGCCGATCCCTTTTCAAAGCTCTGGTCACTGTGAGGTTTAATATGTAAGTGCACTGACCATCTTCCTTTGTGTAAGCCTCTCATTATCAGAAAACAACAACCAGCGGGACAATTAACTTAGAAATATGATACAATTTCATACCTTCTTCCACGACAATTTCCTCTCATAAAATAGCAGCCAAATGCTGTGACAGGTCAGTTCTAATGAAGGCCATTACTCCCTACAATGATAGGATAACTATCTGATGAAAAATACCTCAGGGACATTATGCTATGAATTGCATGATAATAATTTCAGTATCGCTTGCTTTTGAAGGATAGAGAAAGATATCTACCATAGCTAATAATGCAATCAAATATTGTGAAGTGTTATTTTATATAGTAAGAGAAGGAAGAGATTTTGAATCATGTGTATATGATTTTAAGGACACATTAATGTACTTGGTAGTTGGCGCTGTAATTCCTATGCCGCAGAACGCTGCTATACTGGAAAATTAATTTAGAACTTAGAAGAAATGAAGTCAAAAGCCCATAGATGTAATTAAGGGTGCAATGCTCCAAAATAAACATGCGAGGCAAAAACACCACTAGAAATGGGCCAAAATTTGCAAAAAATGATGAATTTTCATATAAACACATCATTTGTCTTTATCTACGATAGAATCTGAAAACTTTCAACTCTCAGTTAGCAACTCAAAGAATAACGTGTCACCTAATCCAAAATTAATCAACAGTAATTTTGTATTCCACAGTTTTTTGTGTATATCCCCCACCTTTTTCTTTGAAATCCTGAATTTAAATGTTTTGGGAAATCATGTTACCAAATATATTAGGATACTTCCAGAGCCGTACGAAGGCATGTAAGCCAAGGGGGGCAAACACATTTACCGTCCCGAAATTCATGTTCCGTCCTGATGAATATACCGTCAATTTGTTTTTAATGCGAGCGTAGCACGCGAAAATTTTGCTGTTTTCCAAAAATCGATATAAAACCGCTAAAATTGGCTTATTTTGACTAAAATTTGCGGGACCGTATAATAATAATGACGTCCCGATATTTTGATTTTTGTCCCGCCAGCGTCCCGATTTTTCGAGCCAGGGGGGGCGAGTGCCCCCCCTGCCCCCCCGCTTCGTACGGCACTGGATACTTCCATATATCATTCATTGTATTCTAACCAAAATGAATGAATATCATAAAATACATAACAAAACAAAAATTGACAAAATTACAATAACCCAAAATCCATTGCAAAATAATTACTAGATACCCAAACACAACATAATTCCCAAATGAACTAGCAGAACAAACTGATTTTCCGATAACAAATTGAATTTAGTTGGAAACACAAACAGCAATTTTAGACAATTTTTCATTATAATAACATATGAAGCTCAAAGGCAAGAAATGTAAGCTTTCATTTTATTAACAAAATAAATTGCAGACATAGTGTATCCTGTAGAATTGGGAACTCTTGACAAGCTCATTTCCCTTCAGTACAATTGATTACTTTAACCTTTTCTCTTCTGACAATAACATGAAACACCCATCTATATCAACTGAAAGTTATTTTTATAAAATTTGAAACAAAAAATGCAAATGGATTTCAGAGACAAGTAAAAATTCCAATTTGAACCAGGGACAGATGGATAGAACAATGATCTATATGTCTGACCTATTCTGACATTGATTTTAAAACTACATTTCTTGATCATTGGAAGTACTAAACTCAGTATCATTTCAGCTATATAGAAAATTTCATTTCTTGATGTCAATCTTTTTCATCAACATTACTCAACATATGAAAACACAAGGAAATTAGAACATTTTATCAATTTGTAAAGTAATATACGTATTTTCATAATGTACAATTAAAAAAAAAATATTTTGAAGAATTTCTATCTCTTGAATTGAATCTGTACTTTTAATAGAGTTCACTATTTTTTAAAAATCTTGATTCTTTAAAAAAGTGAACTATGTTAAAAGTACTTGCACACAAATTTCAATATGCTGCCCTAACAAATTTAAATGTTATTAACACATTAAATACTTACCACTAAGTGGCGACTTCTCAATCGTAGATATCCTTGTTTAACTGTGTCATCAAATTCCCCAGACATCTCTGTACCAAGGAGTCAAAAGACGACAACTTTACTTCTGTTCCGTCACAATCAACATCCTCCGGTTAAAAATGTCACATTAGGAAAAGTTAAAGTTTTACTCACTGACATAGAAATGTTGAAATTGTAAGTGAGAAGGTTTAAGTCTTCATAATAATTGCAATACAATTGTAATCTTTCATCAAAATTGTCTGCACCGGTACCTAGAAGAGATTGGCTTTCAGTAGTGAGGTTACAATAATGGCGTCAACATCGCAGATGTGTAGAGCATCTGTGGTAAAATGAGAAACAAGAAAAGTGAGGAAAAGTGAGATGATTTTAATCAGAGGTGAGAGCATTTTATTGACTGACATAATTAAATTGGCAGTGACATGTTACATTATATAACATATAGCACTAAAAGTGTGATGTCATGATAATGGGTTAACATGCCAGTGCTATATGTTTCTGATTTTGGCATTTATCCATAATCTCAGGAATAAGTTGAAATAGCAAATATGAAATTCACCTTAAAATCATTTAGCAGATCAGCAAAAAAGTGGTAAATAGTTTTCGGCTTTGATTATACACTCCATGATTTTTAGTTAGCAGAATTTCCATGTTGTCTGCTGTGATTTGCAGTTAATCATTTTTGCAACAATAGATGCCAAGGCAAAGTTTCACACAGTGGAAAAAAACCTCCAAAGCATAATCAGAGCCTAAAACAATCTCTTGAAACTAAATCAAAGATAATCTAAAATGAGACACATGCATGTCTGACAACAGATTTATTTTGCACTGATGGTACACATTCACTTGTTATAAATATTCTTGCTAAAATGAGATACATGTAGTAGCTGGTATCTGCGTCCTTTTGTTTTGTGTTGCTGAAATGAGATACATGTAGTAGCTGGTATCTATGTCCTTTTGTTATGTGTTGCTAAAATGAGATACATGTAGTAGCTGGTATCTATGTCCTTATGTTATGTGTTGCTAAAATGAGGTACATGTAGTAGCTGGTATCTGCATCCTTTTGTTATGTGTTGCTAAAATGAGGTACATGTAGTAGCTGGTATCTGTGTCCTTTTGTTATGTGTTGCTAAAATGAGGTACATGTAGTAGCTGGTATCTGCATCCTTTTCACCCATACTAGTACGGTTTCAAAAATGAGACACATGTAGGCCTGACAGCTGTACCTTTTTATTACAGTGTTATATTTCTTTGGATATATTGATTACCCCTACATGGTCAACATTAAAAGCAAGCAAGCAAAACATATTACTTTGCAATTTTACCGGTCAGGTAACTTTTAATACCATATTTAAATTTTGTGTGCACTTGTTGAATGACCGGCAAATAATGAGGGAAAGCTTGCTGTACATCTACAACTGTAGGCATTATTCCATTGGCTAAAAGACCCTTGAACACAACAAACAAATTAGCATCATTCACTCATGAACAAAACTGTTGGTAACAGGTCATACAATTGGCCTTGGTCTATCTCAAAGAGATAATAAAACAAGTATACAGTGTGCCCCATAAAATGCACAACCCCAAGGCCATGTAACAGCAAACCAATTGGTAATATTGACCCGAGGGGTAAACCGGCTTTTTTCGAGTGTATGCTCAAGAAACCTAATAACAAGTTATGAGAATGTCAACCTGCCATGTCTATCCAAATTAAATTAGTCAAAACTTTCTGGAAAGTAATGGAGTAGGTGCAGTTATTGATCTACCACTTCCTGTTTCTATTGAACTGAAATTTGTTTCTGAATGGAAACATACCAATATATCACACCAAACAAATTAAATTGTAAAATTTTCTGTTTATTATGACCTATTTGTGGTAATATCTCAAAACGTTTTAGAAACCAACCTTTAATTAACCAGGTAATAGGTTATGATAACTTTAACCGGGTAAGCGTAGCTCGGGTAGGTATCCAGGTACCCGGGTTTTAGTCCCGGGCTACTTTTGAGCATGTTCAAGATCTGAAGCATTTTCAGCATGTCATTATTTGCAGCAAGAAACTGGGTCCTACCTATTACAAATCTGGATGATTTGTAAGACGGAAGAGGTAATACAAACCACATAGTGGATCATAGAATTGTTCCCTCAAGAAAATGGCTTTAATAGAATTTAAATGAGGTTACTCCCTGTCCTATTTCCCCAATTGTTTTATGTTTATTTACACAGCTTTGAGCTTAAACAGCTAAATGTAGACATGTGAGATCCACTAATGCTTTTAGAATATCACAAGGCACATGATATTTGAAGATTGATTTAATCCCATTCTATTAAGTTGTGATTCACAGAGCTGGGTAATAACATTCCATTTATAAATCATCTATTTAAGTCATATAACTTCCTCCTCAGATTAAGACATTTGCTTCAGCATGTAAAAGTTGTAAAATAAGTATAAATTTGATTTGGATAAATTAAAGTGAGTTTTAAAGGTGTATTATACAAAATATCAAACTTTTTCTTCGAATGATGTACACATAAAAATGTTGATAAAAACCTTTAGGAGAGTAATAAAAATCATTTTGCATGTTATTCTGGATTCTACAAAATCTTCTGATAAGACCAGGTTAAAAGTTGTTTAAGTCTAGAGGACAGTATTTAAAATTGTGGGAAAAGAATATTTGATGATGAAAGAAAATCAAAACATTTTGATATATAAAGATTGAACTTGATGGTGAATATTTGTATGCTATTATTATAACTACTGACACTTCAAATTATGAAAAAAACAATCTTGAAATATTTTGGGGGAAAATAAGGATGATGTTGAAAATGTCCAATGCTCCTTTAATCAAATCTAGGGCATATGTAATTTTTAAGCTTAATCAATTTAGCCTTATCCCCAACTGAAGTATTTACTCATTTCTAGCCTACTATGCTCAGTAGCAGTAGCTATTTTTCCTGTCTGCTGCAAAAAATCAAAACATTTATGAAAGATTAACTGTTTGAGATAAAAGCAGGAAATGTAGATTATTAAGGTGCACACATGACTTCTGTTGCCTATTTTTGGATCTTTAACAGCAACAATATTTTGCACAGGTAGCAAGAAGTTCAATCAGTTTTAGTGGCAGTGCATTTCTTTTTGATGAATTGCTTATAATAATTAATAAAACATTATACACTTGTGCTTTTAGCCCTTTTAGAACTTTGCATAATTATGATAAAATTATTAGAAATTTTGAAATTTTAAAGGGAAGACATTTATCGCTGGTGCTTATCAAAATTCTTTATGGAAATTGCTTTATGCCGATATAACAAGCTAGAAACCCTTAAGGGTGCACAGGAAAACATTCCAGTACATCAAAATAAACACACACATGGCTATATTATCCAAACCAGCGTGTTGGCTGTAATTTATTCCTTACATCAAATTTAAAAATGCAATTATGTCCACTGACCTTAATTGAAATGAAAATTGCTGCCAGAGTGGACAATTCAGGACTGTACCTAGGAATTTGAAACAAGTGCCTTAAGACATACCAGCTACGTTCAGACGAGAATTAGTGTAATCATCATATAAAGACAATCTTTAAGATGCTCAATACCACAGTGCTTGCTTGATAAATGTTGATCATTCTGCTTAGGTGTAGTCAAGCAAGTTTATTTTTCAATCAAGGAATTCAAAATTCTGAATCTCTTTTCACTAATTCATGCACAAATAATTGTCTCTCTCCTACATTGAAGTTCAACAGTAATGGATAAAGTCCAAAAGTACTCTCTAGAATTCAATTAAATCAGTTAGCGCCATAGCATTTATGATCATATCTAGTGTCTTTCAAGTGAATGGAGAACTCTCTTCTAGTTTGAGAAAAGATTTAAAATTTTCAACAAGCAAACCTTTAAGAATAAACCTAATCCAAGTTTAACTGACCATCTGAAAGGCCATAGTAGTCAAAACTGATCCTGCATGTGCATCTTAATACATGCGTGTACAAAATCCCTTCAAACCTTAAGAGGGATCCATGCATAGAAATGCAGATATACCTCCAAGATAAATGGATAATTAATACAGGCTGACGGAGTGATAGGAGTCGTAGTAATAATCAAGAATAGCTGTTACTGTTACTTCAGGTTGCAGAGAATATCTAGTATAAGTGGTGTCTTATATTTAGATGAAAACAGATTTCAAGTAGAATTTGAGTTTTAAAAATTGTATTTGATATTAATTTGTAAGTACTTGCTTTGAGCTGTTAGTAGCTGTTGAAAGAGATTATTAATTTTGGTATTGAGAAAGATTTAATGCATTGGATGTGAATTGAATGCTTTACAATATATCTATAGATGATCTACTTATAAGAGAACCATGTTACAATGAAAATAAAATTAAAGCTAAGGTATAATGAGCTCTGAATAAAACATTTTTGAATGAAATACTTTTATGTTTTGTTGAATATCTGCTTGACATGTGGTTTGTATTTGAACATTTTATCAATGTTTTGATCAATACATGGTCCTGGCGCTGTTAGTTGTTCTGTGGAAAAAAGAGAGCTTCGTCCAAAAGTAAATTGACAATTAACTGAACATCCATAAGGATATAGGTGCATCAGAATGCAAAGTTACAACTGTCTGACAAAATTCTTTGAAAACATTGTTTCATTATTAGAATCATAAATAATAAAAAATAGTACTAAAATTAACATTGTATGAAAATCATGTTTAACATAGAATATTTATGACACAGCAATCATAATTGAATAATTGACCAGCAATGAACCAGAACTAGGAGTTAGAGAACCATGGGCTATGTAAGCAATCAGCATGCAAGACCTGAATCATGAATTATGTGTCTAGGGTCATTCTTTTTGAGGTGAGGCCCATTTGCGTTTCATCTCATTCACTTCACCAATACCTAACTGCTTCCTGGTAATCGTTGATTAGAGTTAATTAATACCTTTATTTGGCTAATATTTGCATTTGATTTTATAGGCTAATACATTATCTTCAAAATCATACCAAATTGATGACATTTCATACGATTATTGAAAAGTTGTGACAACATTTGATGCACAATGTACGTATCTCATCCACACCACCCACATTTATGCCTTTTTTCATGTCTGGCTAAATTAGCTTTTTGACTTATACTTGTTTGTGTTAGTTCCAACTTGTTTTTGATAAACAATAACTAGCCTTTAAAATCATATAAGATTTGTGACACTTCAATGCATTTTAAGGAGATATGATAGAACAATTCATGCACAATTTTCATGATGCCTCAACCTCACCCACCTCAACCTCACCCAACTCCACCCTGGCTAAGTAGCTTTAACGGGTCATTAAGCTTAATTAATCACTTCATTTGGGTTCTATTCTTGATTTCTTGAAAGTCAAATAAATTGTCTTTAAAATCATACCAAAATTATGACATTTCATTTGATTGTTGAAATGATATGACCAAAAATTATGACATTTCATTTGATTGTTGAAATGATATGACCAAAATTGATGCATAAATCACTCTCCATGTAACAAATCCACCATTTATGGGTGCCCACATTAAAAAGAATGACCCTAGAGAGATAGATAGGCTGGCTGAAATAACATTGTGTCTGTAATTTGTTATCCAGGATCTCAATAAGACCAGAACTTCTCCAGGAAGCTATTATGGTTGATAATGGACATGAACAGACGACTTTGTTTAATTTCAACAGAAAATAAGTTTTGAAAACAATTCAAGAACGCAGGTGGATCTTTGTTTGCAACTCAACTAATCCCTGGTTTATATCATCTCAAGAACAAAATAAGGCCTTATCTGCAACTCATGATGGAAAGACTTTAGACATTTGGAAGGCTTGACACAAGAATGATAGTGAAAGGTATTTTGTATTATGACACAAAATATATGTAGAAATGGACCACTAGCTCCTTCCATGCCTTGCAAGTAGTTTTATTACCCAATATTATGTGCAATATTTCTGGGTAATGCTATACTTCATACTTTGAATATGGCTAAGTATTTTAATGTATCATAACCTAAGATGGTTTTCCAAGCCCTTCCAAATATCATAAAAGCTTTCAACATGACTGGAAACCAACCTAACTAGATTTGCTCACTCTCTTATTTTTACAGGATGAAAGATGAAATTAGCCACAATTTGTTGACAGATGGACTAAAGCTTAATTTCATCTTGGGTTAACCTCTTTTTTTGAAAGGGACGTTATTTTATGTTTCCATCAAATATTTGATTCTTTCAATATGCAACAATTTATGCCTCTGCAAATGAACATGCTCTTTCAGAGATATTTTTGTCGTCATATGGTCATGGATCATAAGGAGTAATCAAAATTATGTATTTGCATCTCATTACCTGTGTCAAGCGGATTGAATAGATCATCAATATGCTGTGGGCTACTTTTATTCAAAGAGTCAATTGTTAATGCAAGTATGTCATAAAATATTATCTGCATATTGCGATTGATTCACTGTCTGATTTCATTTACATTTCAAAATCGGTAATTGACTGTGTACTATAACAATCTTTGATAGGTTAATTATATACAAATGAGTTCATTAAGCAAAATAAAAATTTTCATATCTTGTAAAATACTATGATCAATGTAGGCACAAGATTTTTTCCACAAAAAAATTGGTCGATAATGGTAAATTTTAATCCTATTTACAGGGTTTTGAAAACAGTGTTAATAGCTACCAGATAAAATGTTATATACCATGTTTGATTTTCTAATGGGATATCTATTGCAGTTGCTCCCTAGCAATCCAGCCATATATTCTTTCATTACACAGAACCAGTTCTTGTAGCCCATGGTATAATCATGAGCTAATAACATTTCAGAATGCGGTTAATGAGGTACAAAGACAAAGTCATTCTAATTACTTGTATAGCTTAAATATATTAAATGGATTGTAGTCTAAAAGACCCTTAATTGAATATAAATATTGTCGGCAGTAAGCATAAATTCTACTCTACTACCAGCATACCATGATATTTGTCTTATCCAACTGCAAGTTATTTGTAAAGAAGATGAAGAAGTGGATATGAAATACTTCTTGATATAAAAAGTTTCATGCCTGATAATTATGTCGTGCTATGGAGTATATTGAAGTATTATAGTCACAGAAACATGTCGGTCTGGAACTAGCTTACAACAGAATAGCAAATACAACTACATTTATATCAGTAGTAAAACATGTTATCTAATTTTATTGTTACAGAAACATGCAAGTCTGAAACTGGCTCGTTTTGACAACAGAATAGAGGATAGTGAATACAAGGACAATTAGATCAGAAGTAAGACATGTTTTTAGTATTTTAGTTACACAAACATGTCAAGTTTGGATCAGGATCAATTTGATGAAAGGATAGTAGACAGTGAACATGATGTCAATTTTGTTGCCATAATTTCATTTGATTTCAGGATCATATAATTTGATTTTAAGATTTGTGAAAACAGACATGTAGACAAGACATGAAATACCTGGCATTAGGGCAAAGAGACTATCTGAGATGTATTGGCTCAAGCCCCATAAATATGTGGCAAGTAAATAATGGTGTTGAATTTGTCTCAGAAATTGGTTCAATTTGAAAACAGATTTGATAATGGGAAAAGATTAAGTTCAAAACAATGTGTATATTTTTAGAAGTCATGACATGTCTAGTTCATGGCAAGCACTTAGCAGGAATCATGACATGCAGGTATGTCTGTCTGCAATAATAAGGCCATGTGCAAAAATAATCAAGGGTTTCACATCCAAATAACTTAACTTCTTTAATATCTCCTTTTATTATTTTTATTTTTATTTTATAATGAATAACAGAATGTGGGTTATTAAGTTCAAAACCATGTGTATATTTTTAGAAGTCATGACATGTCTATTTCATGGCAAGCACTTAGCAGGAATCATGATATGCAGGTATGTCTGTCTGCAATAATAAGGCCAAGTGCAAAAATAATCAAGGGTTTCACATCCAAACAACCTTACCTTTTTTCTTCTACACGTGACCTTTTTTCTGATATTTTATAGCTTTAGAAACTTGATGAAGTGGACTTTTGTCAAGAGTGGATGGAGCGAAATATGAAATACTGTAAAGTGACTAATATTCACTCTGGATTTAATTGCACTAATTTTGTTAGCAAGCAAATTCACATTAGAAATCACACGGTCACGGATTGTGTGTTATTTGTCACATTTTTGAGTAACTGTAATTTAATATTTTGACCAAAGTCTCACACATATTGTTCAGTCGCGGATCTAGGTTCTGAATTTTAAGGGGGGCGAAGAGTGTTTTTCAGCTTTTATAACAAAAAAATGACCAAGTTAGGCTGATATTTTAGGATTTTGCCAATTGTACAGGGGGGGGGGGGGTGGAAATCTATTAAATTTGTGAAAAATCTATTAAATTTGATTTCATTGATGATATTTTTAGAGAAGCTCACAAAGCTGCTTTGTTGAATTTTTTGATTTGGGAAAAGTCAAGCTAATGTGTCCTTTCCAACATGTCAACCTACCCACATTCTCATTCAAATTGAAATATATTTTGGTATGCTATGTCTGATGTCTCTATATAATAAAGTATAACAAAAGCACTAATACTGGTTAGGGTGTATTCAGCTGCACAATAGAGAAAAAATGACAAATATATTTAAATGTCATGCTAAATTATATTCTTAACCCTTAAAAAGGTACCTTTTCCTCTTCATGTACCTTTGAAACATGATTTTAAATGCTTTTTCTTAGCGAAATCTGCAATTGACGGTTTGACTGTCTTGGGAGCTATTCGGAGGAAACTTGACTTCATAGCCTCAGGCACTAAACAAAATTGGCCAAAGTCACTTACTTTATAACTTCCTCTCATTTTGCTCATCCTGGTATTGCTATAATTTGATATTAGATAGTAGTAGTACATAAACCATTTCAAATTATAGTGCCAGGTTTGAACAAAAAGCATAGATATGGATCTTATGGATCTACCTGAAGAAAAAAATAACTAACAATAAATATTACACTTCAATATGTTCTAAACATTATAATTATTCTGGGTTTTTTTAATTTTCCTTCTAGAATTTAAAGTTGAACGTATTTATTTAACAATAATGAGGTCTGTTTCAAAACAATATGTGGAAAGTCATGAGTTTTTCTTTATGCACATTAGACTTCATCATATCTTTATACCTTCTTCATATCCAAATTTCATAACATTAGTATTTTAAAAATTAAAATACAAAAAGTTAAATGGTAAAGAAAAATTGCTTCTTTATACCAGCAATTTTCTTGAAACCAGATTTCAATATGTTTTGCTGTACATGAAAAAATGACAAGAGACCCAACCAAATTTTCACTTTACATGCCATTTATTCAAAATCTTCATTTGTGACTAAACACTCACTGTATGAGAGCAGGTTTCTTGGCTGAAAATTATACAGCAATCAATGACACTGCAATACATCGTAATCACCCAATAGTACAGTTCTAAATTGCAACAATATTACATCTACAATGCAAACAGACAGCATTTGTGTTTTCCCAATTGACTGTTTACACAAAACAACCTGTATTACGACAAATTACTTCTGGTAATTCAAGATTGCGATCGAGTGTCCTCTTGGGATATTAGCTAGGCGAAAGCTCATTGGATTACCAAGTTCATTCGTGACTGAGAAAGATGAGACTTCTGTCTATGTGTAAAGGTGAATTTGGAATTATATTTGAACACAAGTGCTTGCGAAAATAGACTTGACTGCGTGTGTGCTTAGAAATACAATATTTTCTATGACATCAAATACCAGAAAAAGAAAGAATCAGAAAGGATATGAAAAGCTTTATCCAACAATTCATGTAATGACTCGCAGGCCTTTCTTAAACTGTATTATGTAAAGGTTTATGCTATCCAATTACCTTGAATTGATAAACATGATTTATTTGAAATTATTATGTTAACTTGGAGCTATTAACTAATAAAAAATGTTATTAAAGGGGCATTGGACAAAATTTTGAAATTTTGTTTGTGGCTGATTTACACTTTCTATGTTAGAAAATAATAGTCAATTGCCAGATATCGAGAAAATTCTGATCAAAACCTTCAAAAAAGTCAGAAATTTGAATTTTATTTTATTTTTGATTTTGGGTATGAGGCTATTCTTTAAACATATTTATTGATGCTATACAATGAGAAAGAGCCAAAGATTTGTTTGTAAAATATTCCTTCCACATCAAAGATTCTGGAAAAATCAAAAGAAATTTGGAATTTTCATCAGATCTCCTGAAAAGGCAGATTCTAGAAATTCAACTATAGAGGGCAGTATTTATCGTTGTCAATAACAATAATTAAAAATAAGAGAATATCTAAATATTTGATACTATAGGGTTTGAATTTGACAATGAAACTTTGCATGCTGTCATTATTACCGCTAATGCTTCAAATAATGCAAAAATCTCAAAATGTTTGGGAAAAAGTTTGGGGATGATGCTGAAGTTGTCCAATGCCCCTTTAAACTTATTATTTTCTCACCTCAAAGACATATTTTAAAGAGGGATAAAGAGGGAGAGAAAAGCTTTATGAACTTGTTAATAAAAATGAGGTACGTGAAGATTTTTTGATTTACTGACTTGATCTTGTAAACCTTACAAGAAATAGAGTGCAGGTCATGGCTCAAGAATGCTTTGGCAAATTGAAGTGGTACTTGAGTTAACACATGTGACCACTCACTGCATAAGGATGTTTCTGACCACTGGATATTCTATAGTGCATTCATTTTGTACATCCTTCCATTACTGAAAGTGTTTGGAAACATTTTTTAACTTAAGTTAAGGCCATTAAACCAATAATAATAGGTATGTTGCTTTACAATTTATAAGAATTTACATGAGTAAATAAGATACTTTTGGTCATTTTTTAATTACCCTTTTTATTGAAAGCACAATGGAATCTTTTTAAGAATTGTGCCATAAATGTATATATGTCAATTTGAAAAGTAATACTCCTTGAAATCAGTTGCCATGCAGGTTACATGTAAGTACACCTAACATGATCCATGCTTTAGGTAAGATCCCTTTTCTAAACTTAATATATTACGAAAAAATTGTACTCCAACTTTAACCAGTATGCTTGCAAAAAATGTATATTACAGACATGGTCGGTAAAATATTGATGATAGTAATCTTGTTTTTCCTCATTATCCACCCTATGAAAAATTTTGGCTGCATGTTCCAATTTTAAAGACGAGTTTCTGATCATTTCTCGTAGCACACTCGTATCACACTCGTAGCAAGCTCGT
>JXSR01S003727.1:17569-27976 GCA_000969725.1 Ophiothrix spiculata
TGATTCTACTGTTGGCTTGATTTATATGGGTAAAACCCCAGAAATACCATACTAAACAGTGCTTATACTTTTCAATTTAATTTAGCATTTTACAGAAACATGATATGGAAAAACAAATGTCACCTTCTTGGTTGGAAATTAAATTTCCTTTCATTTGACACCCAACATGATACACTTCAATCGATATTTGAGGTGAATGACCTTTGACCCCTCTGAAACGTACTTTCCCCATCCCTCACCCGAGCTCACTTTTTTTTGGTAAATGTTGACACCCTTACCAACTTAAATCAGTTGAAATTAGCTTCTTTAAGATTTTTTCACAGATTGCCTTTAGATTTGTTTAATTTAGGGTTACTAATAGACCATATTTAAAATTGACATACTCCCGTCGTTGATGGGGTAAATCCACAGAATCGGACAGGGAATCGAAACTCAGAACGAAGACAAGAATGATATCCTACTTGTCCTCGTTCCGAGTTCCGTTTACCATCCAATTATGTGGATTTACCCCATCAACGGCGAGAGTATGTCAATTATAAATATGGTCTTGTAAGACTGTTTTCAATGTCAAAGTAAGCTTAAATTCACATGTGTGTATTAGATTATAACTTGTATGACAGTTGTCTAAGTGCCGCCATAGATCATTTTGAGATCAATTTATGAAAATTTTAGGAGAGGCACAGGAAGGTCATCTGAGAATACCCGAGGTTATTTCAATGTCACTATCGCGAGTTTTCGATTTATGACAAAAAATAAATCAAATCTGCTAATTTCAACAAAAAAATGTTTAAAACATCTCGAAATTCATGCAAAAAATGACAATATAATGAATAAAAAATTGACATAATAATTTGATATTTGCGCGACCTTTTTTTACTAGTAAATTGTAAAAAAAAAAAGGGAAAGAGACCGTAAAATTTGTGTCAGTGACTGACATCGGGTGATAGGGGCTGGGCAAGGTAATGTGGGATGGGGTGGGGTCAAAACAGGTGTTGTATTTAAGCAGAAGACTGTAAATCGGACTGCTGTAATAATTAATTGCACTTATGTATACCTTGGCCAGGCTGATACCGTATACAATTAGGATCAGTAAAATATCAAAAATACTAGTAGTGCCTTTACTTGAATTAGCTTATACCTAGTTTTAATTATACAATTAGGATCAGTAAAATATCAAAAATACTAGTAGTGCCTTTACTTGAATTAGCTTATACCTAGTTTTATTGTGTTGTGGTGGGAAATGGGTGTTGTAATGGATTTTGAATTTTTATGAATGTGTAATGTATTTTATTTTTGTTTTGTTTTGAAATGTTTTCTTAAAATCAGTAAAGTGTTTATGTGTATTTTATAATAATCAATCCAAAAAATTATGTTGATATCTTTAATGTATTTTATTGTATGTTTCCAGGGCCCCTAAGTATAGCATGTGCTCTGCACTGATTGGGCTACCCTGGTAAAAGAAGACTTAATAAATAAATACCAAAAAAAAAAACACTCTCATGATCTTGTTTTTCATTTCTAAAAACAACTAATCAGGCCTACAGGAAGTTATTAATTTAAAAAATATACTGATGAATCACTAGTACATTAATTAATAAAATCTAAGTAAGAGTTTGATGAGCTCTATTGTTTTACTCTCATCCATTTGCTGTGCAATGATTATGTTGATTCATTTTTACAATACATAGCCTACGATTATTCTAAAGTATAAATTTAATGAGCACTATTGTTTTACTGTCTCCAAAGGAACTGATCTACGCCCACCTCCTTGCTGTTAATGATGTGACTAATTTGTGTGAGAAGCATGCATTTGCTTGCTTATTTGTGACCCGTCATATCGAAATGTACCTTAAGGGTCCCAAAATGAAAATTGATTTTTGGTCTCATCTGAAAGATTATATTTTAAGCTTTAAAATGACGAATTGCTTTCGGTTACTGGATATTCGATTGCAAAGTAACATCCAAATTGATAAAAGGCATCAGTCTGATTCAGAAAACTATAGTTCTATTAAAGAAAATCGAGTTTAAATTAGTTTCTGTACTGGTAAAACTTGAATGGAGAAAGGATTTTTATCTCGGTTTTTAAAACATTTTTCCTATGTTTTGGATTTTTGAACCTAATGATAGAAAACACTCAGGTAAACTGATGAAATAAGAAATTCGACCTTGGACGTGATTTTTGACTGTGCTCAGCTTCAATGGTCCGTATCTCGTAATTTACTCTGCCGCCCTTTGGGTACCTTTCGGTATGACGGGGCACATTTGGTCAAATTTCAGTCTCAGCTAGTGATTATGGCGCAAGCACCTCTTCGGTCGAAATGGCGTACTGTACAAGACAAACAAGATTCCGTGATAGCCCCATTCCATTTATAATAGATTTATTGAATCAGTAAGGTGCCAATTAAATGTTAGTGCAATATTAGGTCCGCAGATTGTCTCCATGCATTGTTTTTTTTTTCATTTAAGGAAATCCTTCTTTGATGGTTTAAAAGCATTTTATTATTTCATTTTATTTACATGTTCTGAATTTACTATATATGTGTGTGTGTATTTTGATGTTCTTCTTAATGTAAATTTTAATGTTACTTATTTTTACCTGCATTTTTAGATATTGTAAATTCATGTAATGATTCAGCGATGGCTGCCATATGAATGTGAATAAAAAATACTAGAATAATAATTTCTTCTACTTTGCAGATGCGTCATGTTGAGCATCCCAATGTCGTGCGGTTCGTTGGTGCATGTGTTGACATTCCTAATGTAGCAGCTATTGTAGAATATTGTCCTAAAGGGAGCTTACAGGTAGGCAGTTATGTCGGACGCATGTATAGCTGCTACATTCCTAATGTAGCAGCTACAGTAGAATATTATCCTAAAGGGAGCTTACAGGTAGGCAGTTATGATACATGTATCCCGAGCATGTATAGCTGCTACATTCCTAATGTAGCAGCTATAGTAGGATATTGTCCTAAAGGGAGCTTACAGGTAGGCAGTTATCAATCAATCAATCAATGATACACAGTACTTGCATGAAATGCATACCCCATGAACATGATGAAGGAGTCTATTCGTACAGGGGACCCACGGCTTTACGTGACTTCCGAACCACGGAGCAAGTAGAGTATAATTTATTGCCCAATTAAACAAAGAGACGAAACCGCCCGGCCCGGGGCTCGAACCCACAACCTCTGTATTACGAGACCCGTGCTCTAACCGCGCTCAGATATGAAGCATGTATCCCGAGCATGTATAGCTGCAACATTCCTAATGTAGCAGCTATAGTAGAATATTGTCCTAAAGGGAGCTTACAGGTAGGCAGTTATGATGCATGTGGGTGCATGTATGAAATATTGTCATTGAACTCCTGTTTAATTTCACTTCAGTATTATGCCATACTGCGCATCTCGCGCAGTCGTAATAAAATTCCACCGACTAAACATTGAAATTTTCGCGAAAAATAGGTGAAAGTAGTAAACATAACTATAGAAATGACCAACATCCGGGTCGAGGGTCAGGGGTCAGGGGTCATGAACATAACATGGTCATATATAATTCGACAAAAAAGATCATGAATCCGGAGCGACCTAAGGACCATTCTTATAATTGGCATATTTTCGCCGCAGAGGGATATGGGCACTCATAACGAGGCCAAGTATGGTATCCCTTGATGTATCATGATTATTTCCTTACGTGTCTGCGTGAATTTAGTCACGATGCATAAAAGAATGGCACACTTTGTCTCGTTATAGGTACCGAAATACCTCAGCGGCACAAATAGGCCGAAAAAGCTTAATTGGTAAAATTATGGACAAACATTATATCAAATAATTAATACAATTTTTAGTTCCTTCAAAACTGAAATGTATGACGTCTACATTTGGATGAGAAATATTTTTATACGTTTGTTTGTGTAGAGATGTGTCATTGAGAACATTACCTTTGTATCCAATTTTGAGTATTTTTTTTAACAAAAAGCAAGGTTTCCGCACTTGGGGGAAATTGTCCACAATTTGATTTGATTTTTTGGGTCAACGAAATATGCAGCGCTTTGCATCTGGGTTTAGTATTTTCAAGGTCGAGAGGTTTTTTATTTATTTTTATTTCTTATATTTATGGACCAGGAAAAAATCCGTAGGTGAGATGTAGACCAAACGCCCCTACATAGACTACGCTGTTAAATGACGCAAATGTATGTTTTAATTTACCTTTCATATATTTTATTGTACGTAAATAACTCTACATATGTTACTGTGGTTGATTTTCAGGATATTTTGGAGAACGACTCGTTGAAGTTGGATTGGACATTTAAGATATCTCTCATGAAAGATATATTTCAGGTATTATCATAATCATCATTGAATTTGTCAACACATTGATCCAAAATAACTTGCAGCAGAATAATGAACAATTTTTAAGAAGATGCATAATATAGGCTTTTGTGTAAAATGTGTTTTTTATTAAAATTACATTCACCGTGGCTAACTTCTCTTTCTTTTTATAACAAGACAATGTTTCTGCTGTTTCTTTTGTCCAAGATTTCTGTTTGCGAAAATTCCGTAGCTTTCGTATTATCTTCCTTTTCCTTTGAGTATCAGTATTACAATTCTCTCCTTAAAGTAACTAAAATGGAGCTTTGATCTCATTTGATACAGGGTCTACACTATATACACAGCAGTGTGTTAAAGCTCCACGGACGTTTAAGCTCATCCAACTGCGTTGTGGACAGTCGATTTGTGCTCAAATTAACAGATTTTGGTCTTGATATCTTAAAACGAGGAATGAAAGAGGAAGACGGTGAACATATTGCTGAAAACAGTAAGACCATGATGTGTGTTTTCTAATCACAACCTGATTACAAAGTGAAGAAACCAGAGGGGTGGGGTACCAAGCCTCCTGGACCAAATCCCTTCATCCTTTCAATTCATGGAAGAAAACTGTGGACAGTTCTTCCCCTGGACTGTCCGTCATTTTAAATGTCTGGTTACGTAAACGAAGAAGGAGGGACTTGCTTCGTTGATCCGCGTAGTGCTAAAACTCAGCTCAACAACGCCTGATTGATGGTCCCCATTTTATTACAATACAGCAAAATCTATTTTTTTTATTTATTTTTTTTTTGGGGGGGGGGTTCTACAATATATGTTGAGTAAAAATATTTTTTCATGGTTATTTAGGATCTGCTATTAAAGCTTTTGCTGAATCATTAGTCCACTGTTGACGAATATTCTAAACATGTCAAAACCGTCAATGGTTTATAAAACGATTTGTATTCATCTTTCAGAACTCTTATGGAAAGCGCCCGAATATTTGAGACAGCCTGACCTTCTCGAAACAAAAGAGGGTGATATGTATGGAGCAGGGATCATAATGCAAGAAATTGTGACACGTGGTCTTCCATTTGATGCAGAAAGACAAAAGATGGAAGTGCAAGGTATTTTGAATAATAATCATGGTAAAAGACGATTGCTACCACCAAAATGACAACAATGAATCAGACGATGTTGTCCTGATGTAAGACCGTCAATCTCATTCTCAAAATGCAAAATCTGTGAAGTGGCAGATGGTGAAACTCAGTCACTGTTTGCATATAATATAGAATTGTGCATAATGTAAAATAAGACTTAAAAGAGAACGTTTATGGACTCGCCATCGTAAAGGGGTGTGCGTGTGTGTGGGGTGGGGGGCGGGAGGCGTGTCACTGTGTGTGTCAAAAATTAATTATTACAGCATGATTGAACACAATCTGACCCAATCCGATCTTTTGAAATACATATTAATTCACATTAGATCAGGTTGATGTTCCCATGCGGAGCGATGAAACGTGTCTTTGTCTGGGGCGCCTTGTCATTAGCCTATCACAAAGCTCGACGCTTGAATACATCACAATTCACAAGAGGCTTATGACTCACCACCCATACCAAGACGCTTAGGCCCGTATGCATAAAACAGGACTTAAGTTGGTCCCGGACTAAGGGAAATTGATTCTTTGAAAACACATTTTTTGCAACCTGTGATATTTTATGTTTTTAATAAAAGATCAGTGCTGAATTTTCTATAATTTGACCATTTTGTCTATTTTGGAACATTTGCATTTTCTTCATTTTTTTTTTAATTGGTTTAGTCCGGTGTAATGAGATTGGGTTACACCCATAACTAACAGTCCGGGTCTAATTGAACTACACGGAATAAGTCGCAATCGATGATTTATTGATCGCACATGTACAAGTACGTTCTACACAATTTAATAGTAGCTAGGACATTTCAGTCACACGGACGCTGTATTTCATTACACCGGTACTAACTAATTTAGTCCTGGACAAAACCAATTTTTTGTTCTAAAAATAACTATAATGTTCAAAAACAAACAGATGAATCAAATAATAATAGTTTCAGTTTAAACTTTTAAAAAAAGAATATGAATTATCGCTAGATTTCTCTCTCAAAATGTGTTATTTTTCAAAATCCTAAATTTCACTCAGTCAGGTGGCTAACTTTAGTCCTGTTTTGTGCATACGGGCAGTTGTGCATTGCATACGGGCCTTACGGTCTAATTCAAAACCCATTTTAAACAGGTATTTTGGCCCAAGTGCGCGCTAAACAGTCGCCACCTTTCAGACCATCTTTGTCAATAGAGGCATGCAATAACAACAAGCAACTCAAAGAATTAATCGAGAAATGTTGGGCAGAAAATCCAGTTGACAGGCCGTCTGCTTCGAATGTACTCAACGGAATCAAGAAGTGTTCAAAGTAAGTTAAAATGGTTACATATCTCTTAAGTTTATGTAATTTTGTGTTTTAAAAATATTACTTTCTATTTCAATGTTTTATACTTGACACCCCCCCCCCACCCCCCAAAAAAGGACCAAGTGTACTTTAGGTCACATCCAGAATTTTAGGTTTAGGGTTAGTGTTTAATTTATGGTTAGGGTGTAGGGTTAGGGTAAGGGTTAGGGTTAGTTTTAGGGTAAGGGTTAGGGTTTAGGGTTAGGGTTAGGGTATAGTTTTTGATGGTACCTAAACTTTTTCCCAAAAAAAATCATCAACATGATCAAAATATGTTTACTCAGCTTTATTTTGATTTCTTACCATTAGTGAACTTAATTCAAACGACTAGGATTAACAACTTAGAAATATCTCCCATTTACCACTAAGGTATTTTGTCAGATTTGTCCGAAAATAATAGATGACATTTGTTCTATTTTTCTGGACACATATCAAATAGATAAGTCAAAATTCAAAAATGTCGGGGAAAAAACATTCCCATACATTATCTGTTGGTATTTTTCTATATAACTATGAGAAACACTAGTAATTTTAACACTTTAAAAGGTGTTAGACCAAGTATACTGTAGGTCCCACCCGAAATTTTAGAGTTAGGGAGGGGTAGGGTTAAAGTACGGGATAGGGTCGAGTCATTATAAGTGAGTTAATGTCGGGTCATTATAAGTGAGTTAGGGTCGAGTTACGGTTATTGAATTTTTGACCTAAAGTATACTTTTTCCAAAGTGTTGAATGCGACCATACGTTAGAGTCGAATATTTTTCATTGCAGAGACAAATCCGGTGGTATTCTGGACAATTTACTGATGCGGATGGAACAATATGCAAATAACCTAGAATCACTGGTTGAGGAACGAACATCGGCATTGGTGGAGGAAAAAAAGCGCTCAGAAAAACTACTCTATCAAGTATTGCCAAAGTAGGTTTTAAATTGCAGGTATTCAGACACATTTTGTTAATTGCGTTGTAGCTCATTGTCTTTATGTTAAATTAAAAACAGATGAATACAAGAATGGAAAAATCGACAGATGATGGTGCCACCATCCAACATTGCCAAAAGGAATTTCGACCCTCTTGCAATCAATATTCCCTTCAGGTGGTAGGCCAGCAGTGCTTGAAAAACATCTCACAAGTGTGCTGAATTCTGTGAATTCTAACTGAGGAGAGATATACAGGGTGTTCTACAAAGACCTTGGGTCACTTTCACAACTTGTTTCTCCGTTTTATACCGGTCATTAATGCTACAGTCCCTAAATCGTCTCGCTCGGCTGAACGTCATTTTTACTGCAAGTTTTTACCTATACTTACACATATCAGAATATCACAATTTTTGACGTACATATAAAATAGAGTCTCTAGTTTATACATGAATCTTTACTATAGTGATTTCACTTCCATTATCAAGGTCAAAATGACGTCAATAGACTACTTCGAAAATTTGACGCCTTTTTCGCCAAAACCTCATAATTTCATGATGTTCGAACAATTCGATTGTTTTCAAATTTTGACAGATTGTAGGCTTGATACTTCTCATATTGCAGTTATCGGCAACATTTCCTATACAATGCACACACAACGCTCGTAATTGATGCATGACCCCGAGATATCTACACGTGTTTTGGGTATAGGATGATAACTTACCAAGATCGCTGTATGAAAACTAACCAGCCGATTTTTTCTCGTACATTTACCATTTTCCCTGATTTATTAAGCTTTACCCACTTTCATTGGCCCACCACGCTCGCATCCTTTAAGCCATCAACTTCGTACACACATGTCAATCAATATCATGAAATTCTCGTTCTCATGACACCATACTCATTAGCATACGATAATTCAAAAGACATGATCGAGTCCATTGAAAAAACACGTAAGACACATCCCAAATGCCTTGTTAACCAGGTTATACTGGGACAGCGGTCACGCCTTACTATAGGAGCATGGTACGTCAATGAGATAATTGGTATGACCGTGGCGGGTAGATACACTTGCGTTGTTTGTCAATTAAACCTGGTTAAAGATCTCCGACTTGGTTTAGCAACGCAAAGGTCGTGCAGTGGGCGATAACTGCAATATGTTATTGAATTACAAATAATATTTTATAAATATGTAATGTTAATTTTGAATGATAATGTCACAAACTCGCGTCGTTTTGCCCGAAAACTCGGACGTGAATTACGACTCTTGAGATCGACCCGTTTGAGCTGTGAATTGCCTGTTTTTAGTATCTACATTATCTACATTTTGTCCGACATACGCATTCGCATAATTTACTTACAAATTGAGCCTTCCATTGAGGCAAAAACGGCAATTTTTGGTAAACAAAAAAAAAATACGGCATTCTAATGTTTATTTTAGAATTCAGTTCACAATCTCAACGCTGCCTGGATAGCACAGTGGTAGATCCCTCGCTTCGTAATGCATGATTTACTCCTGCCATAATCCATGGTTCATGCAGTGGAATCTATTTATCTTTTCATGATTAAAAAGTAGTTAGGATCAACATTTTTCTGAGCAGAAGGAGGTCATTTACCCTTAAGATATGCTTTTCAATTACAGTAGGCTCTCTTACTTGTACTCTGCAGTCTGCCATCAGCTCTGCATATTTTGGCTGCATGCTTTCTTTACATGCTGCATGCTTTTCGTAATATGACTAGCGTTTTCTTGACGAAATTGTGTAACAGAGCTTAATATGTCATCAAGGCAATTGGTTAAAATATGTAATTGACTTTTTCTCGAATTTCCGAAGCATTAGATTAATCACGACATCATATCTAACTCAACCTAAGCCCATTGTTATTTTTCTTTCGTTTCTCCCACAGAAGTGTAGCTAATCAGTTAAAGCGAGGAGAAATTGTTGAGCCTGAATCTTACAACAGTGTCACCATCTTTTTCAGTGATATCGTTGGTTTTACTTCGTTGTCAGCACAGAGTACGCCATTAGAAGTAAGCAGGGTTATTGATCATAACCATAAGTTAAAGATCATGGTAAAACCAAGCCCCTGACACTTCATCCCCGTGTACTTCATAACTCATTTGATTACTATTTCTCAATAGTCGCTGGTTAACGTTTCTTCGCTGATCACGTGATCAGTGCTCCAATTAGCGTAACATGTAACGTAATATGTGGACAAATAAACGAGGTCACAAAATGAAAAATGCTGCTCAAATATCGATAAATCCTGACATCGTCCTTGATGTGTGTTACGCTGAATCGGGTACAAGGTGTGCAGCATTCTTCATTTTGTGACCTCGTTTTTGTCCACAAATTACGTTACATGTTACGCTAATTGGGGCCATTTTAGCTCAGTGTCATCTCTATAATTACTCTGTGGTAAAACACTAAATTACATATGCGCATTATCTCTTGTAATTGTTTGTTGAGAAACGACCAGCACCAAGTTAAAATAGTCTTGTATTCAGTCAAAAATATAGGGAAGTTAATGTTTAATTCAATATCCGACGTGTTATTTTATTTATAAATACGAGATAATGCGTATCCGCGTGATTTTCTTGATCATTACCAACCTATTATAATTTAAAACATTCTCTAGAAATGAAAACCATTGTAATTACGAGAATTATTTTACATATCATTGTGTTTTCAGGTCGTTTTGTTACTGAATGATCT
>JXSR01S003727.1:36077-46088 GCA_000969725.1 Ophiothrix spiculata
CGTTGTCGACAACGATAAATACTGCCCTCTATAGTTGAATGTTTAAAATTGGCCTTTTCAGGAGATCTAATACAAACTCCAAATTTCTTTTGATTTATCTGCAATCTGATGTGCAAGGAAAGTTTTACAAACAAATCTGTAACTCTTTCCTGCTGTAAAGCATCAATAACTACGTTTAGAGAATAGCCTCATACTCAAGATCAACAAAGTAAAATTCAAATTTTGACTTTTCTGTAGGTTTTGATCAAAATTTTCCCGATATATGGTAATTGACCGTTATTTTCTAACATATGAAGTGTAAATCATCCACAAATAAAATTTCAAAGTTTTGTCCAACGCCCCTTTAACTTGTTGAAATTGATCAAGGCGATCACATTTAACAAGCAAAAATCTGCTCAAACTTCTTATTTTCTTTATTTTTGTATGCCTTTTTTCACCAGTTTCGCAAGTGCAAAGTCCCCTTTTTCTGGGTGACCCATCTGAATTGCATACACAGATTCCATCATGTCCATAATACCGTATTAGGCCAAGTAAAATAATATGTTTGCTTCCGGTAACCCTTCCTTCCCCCAAAATCGCAAATTTTATCAGTTTTCTGAAAAATTTAATATATTTCTTCACTGCCCAAGTTTTCCCTCGATACATGTTGAGAGATGGCCTCTTAACAGCAATTTTTTTGAGAACTGATGACATTTTTTGATAACTTTTTTTGATATCCTGAAAATATACACAATGAGATCAAGTCTTCTAAAGCAACCTTTAATGTTTTCAATAGAGCTAGTCATATCAGTCATTCAAAAATTGTGTTGAAAAGTACATATCTGATGTTTTTGTAAGCAATATAATTTTTGGAAAAAAATTAATATTTTCCCTTCCTCCCATCCCGATATTTTGAAAGCAATATAACTTTTGGAAAAAAATAAATATTTTCCCTTCCTTCCATCCCGATATTTTGAAAGCATAAATTTTTTTGCTAAAATAAAATTTGGTCACTTCCTTCCTTCTCAATGTTTTCAGAGCATGTTAACGGAAACAAACAATTAATTTTACTTGGCCTTAGCTAAGATACACTTGACAAGTACCACATATAAACTCACACCAACTAAAAGTAAAAACAAACAATTCATTGCTCACATCCAATAATTTTTATTCGTTAAAAAAAATTGTTTTGTACATGATTTTTTATCTTTTTGACAAAGATTTCAAGAAATACCTAGCATGAGTCTAAGAAAAAAATATCATATCTCCCTTTACTGTACACTGTAAGCTAAATTTTTGGTAATGGTGGTATTGAAAGGTCCCATCATTGCAAATGAGGATATGACCTTTATTTCGTTGTTGAGTACTCTGTTAGTCTGTTAGATATGCGGTAGAACATACCATTGTATTCACTTGGCTGATAAGCATGAATGGGACTTCTCAATACCACCACTACACCAAGATCACCTTAGACCTTTACAATAGCATGAGTTGTGTTGAGCATGTGCAGTTGCTGGTATCATGTTCAATGGTGTGTGTGATAGGATATCTCTTTGTCCATGCGTCTTGTGCGCCGAGGTTAAAGTTCACACGCAACTCATAAGATACTCGATTTAACAGTTCTGTTGCTGTGTGACTTGATGATCAGTTGTCACACACGCTCAGGCGATTTGGTCCCACCCAGAAAAGGTTATTTTCAGACTACTATAGTCAATAACAATGGCTGACTTCAGATAATCAAGATTTATAGCAAATATATTATAAGATGAAAAAATTTCATTCTATACTCATAAATAATGTGTATCAAACATGCTCCATGATCAAGACTGACTTCATTGATTTGTACATTTCACCACTTTACATCGATCATACCCTACCAACTTAAGTTGGGTGAACCCATGACAATACTTAAATCTTTAACCAACTTCAATTCATCCATTCTTTACATTTCTGTATTCTTCAATAATGTTAATTTGACGATATTTAATTCAATGAATAAAAAATAAAAATTCAGAGCAGACAAGGCTCAATAAAACTTGAGGCCATGTTTGATCCTCACTAATTTTCCACTTGATTGCCAAAGTAAAAACTTGCTGTGCAAATATCTTGACAATCCAATGGCACAAATGGTTTTGAAGCCCTGGATGTGTAATTCATATCCATATTGTTTCAATATGGTCATTCAATGTCTATATTAAAGGTGTAGGATTCCATTACATTCTCATCCCCTAAGGTTCAACCGGTAGAAGTATGTTGTTTGATATCAAATGAAAGCCTAATTTTTTCTGATTATGAATCCAAAATTTAAACTCCAAATTCATTTTAGTTTTGGAGATATAGTATAAAGTGCAAGTTAATTGGTATTAAGGTTTCTGTCGACATGCCTTTAATATGTCGACATGAAGCATATCTCGACATGTCGACAAGAAATCTCATTTGTCGACAAAACTGGGCAAGAAAACTTCCATAAAAATTTGATATACTTATGGCTGTTGAGCTTTAAAGTGTTGTATAAATAATTTAATACTTATTAGTTGCTCGTCATTTAGACTCGTTTTTACAGTTATTATGATGGTTCACAACAAGAAAGTTACAAAATATCAATTTCATATCAACCATATTGCCGTATGCAGAATGAACTAGCACATTACTATATTATAGATAAGTCTACGTCTAAAACGGGCCATTAGGCTTATGTAAACAATTTCGTTCCTGCAAAAAAAACCCTCTTTGACGTCAACTTTATGTTGCCACATATGTCGACGTCGACAAAAACTTATTGCGACATGTTGACATGAAAAAACAGTCAGAAACCCAGGGATGGTTATGGCTTTTTGTAATTTTGCCCGAAAATATGAATTTCCCATTTTGTACAGTGAAGTTCCAAGCATTTTTGCCTGAATTACATGCCTGGAAACCTGAATTGGTATACCTGTTTTCTATTTCTTATGTATTTACATAGCAGCCTCATCCCCAGGGTTGTATCCATACTTCTTTCGCCTCTTGAGAGTAAACAAGAGGCAACCTGAGAGTAAAACTCAAATTTATACATTTCAATGTTTTGACGGTAAATTCGTTAAAAGTAAATTATACACATGTCAAAATAGGATCCTACACCTTAAATGTCATCATAATTTCCAACACTATAAATAGCTCATTTTTTCTATAATAAAATAAGCAGACATACAACCTCAAACCCACATGCTGGTCAACTGAAAACACTTGTGAAACAAAACTAAAAAATTAAATTAAATTGCAGGTGATTTATAGTGCACTACGTGGCCCCCTGACTTATAATTCCACACGGCCTCAGCACACTTTACAGAGCAGTTCTAATCATTGGGTTAAATCACTACCTGGACACCCTGGGGCCAAATGGCTTACTGCGGCCTACATATTGGCACAACCCTAGCTTGAGCAATTCACATCCTCATAGAATATACAGTTTTTGCACACTCAGCTCCAGCTGTACTCGAACGCGGAACGATCGATATCTTATGTTTAACAGTCCGAGAACTAACCGACTGAGCTAGCGAGAACTACTTTTGTACGATTCCTTTCCAGAGTTGGGAAGTGACTTTTGTGTCAACCATATAATACCAATCTATGCATATTAAATTATTTGTATAATCTCCGTATAATTTACATAAAAACTGTACAAAAGGATGATCATGGGAACTATTAATCAAATAAGGTAAAAATAAGTGAAAGATGAATAATCATTACAGGTGGAACATAGCTCAATAAATGATACAGCCATCCATCCTTTCATTTAATGGAGACGCGTAAACTAATCGGCAACGTGGTTCAAACATCTGCACCCATCGGAACAGTCTATTTCTCCACTAAAAACATATCGATAATTCCTCTTATCCAAGCATTTAGTTTTGTGCCTCTGTACTACATCTATAATTCTAAAGCATTAAATATGTTCCAGCAAGATGTCCCAAATTTGACTTTGCCGTCTAGTTCAGATAACAGCTAGCTGTTTCAGATTAGTTTACGTGTCTCCCCTTAGGGGAACATAGTGACCGCAAAGCTTGCAATGCACCCCACTGCCAATAGTCTAGGGCCCCCTTGAGGGTCCTTTGCAAGATTCATGGGTATCTGTTTATCCTTCACAGGCCAATTCATGTACAAAGCTTAGACCATCGCTGTAGTTGCTTTCTGTCTATTTGCTTGTTTTTTTCTCGCATGGAAAATAGATCATAGAAAATATCGAAATTCAGGTAACCTGAGATGTATCATGCCTGAATAGTATACATAGTACAGTGGAACCTCTTTAACACGAAATCTGTTAACCCAAAAGCCCTGATACCACAAAATTGATTTTCAAATCCCTGGCATTGAATTTGAATTAAAAATCTGATGCATAACACAAAGTTCTGATAACACAAACTAAAATATGTTGCCCCACAGAGTTCGTGTTAAAGAGGTTCCACTGTATATATAACATTAGTCCATAGACAATCAAACCAAATCTTTGGTTGTGATGTCGTTACCAAGGCGATCAATCTCATCCATAATCCATTCCACATCCTTTCTCGTCGTAGCCCGGTTTGAGTAGATCATTCGGAAGAAATTGGCCAATGGCTTCATGGGTTGGTAGCCAATCAACATGGTAGCTGTCTTCATCATGCGTTCCTTGATCAATGGTGCCACCTGGAACATAGATATAACAGTGTGGGCCTTTAATAACAAGATTTTGCATAATTGGCCTTTTTGGAGAATGGAACGGCCAATAATAGGTGCGTGGTATTTCATTCTGAGTATTTTGGAGGAAATACAAACAGTGATAACTAAGCACCTCAGAGGCATACTTAAACGTTTGATGATATTAATTGTAGCATGTTTAAGTTTCATTTTATGGTCAAATTTTTCATAATTAAGTTTCGGCTTCATCTGAAAGAGCGCCATTAAAGAGGTATCAATTAGAAATTTCTGAATTTTTTTATTAAAAAGATTTATTATGTATTTAACAGTAGACAAATATACTTCACTGTAGTAATTATTTCATGGTTGCCATAACGCTCAATTTTTTAGATAGAGCACCGCATTCTGATAGATACATAATGCAATTGATTTAAAATGTCCACCCTACATAAACAATGGAAGTAAAACACCTCCGGCAGACTAATTAATTTTACTTGCATCTTGACATCATCAAGTTCTTTAATCATCAAGGAAATAAAATGTCACATGTAAATAGCTATGACAGCGGGCTTCGATCAGTCAAATTAATTTGCCGCAAATTTTTAGAACCAAATAATAGTAAGGCCAAGAAAAAAAAAAAACCAGTTGATCGTCCAGACTTTTCCGATAAGTTGGTGAGGGAGGCCCTTATTATTCGTTAGTTTGTTATTTTTTCCAAGATGGTCGCCATGTCCCAGATGGCCACCATAACATATTTGAAGACGATATTACGGTATTTTTTAGGTTATTTAAGTGCAATGAAGATCCTGCCCACTTGCCAATACCAATTAAAAAGTGTTTTGTTTATTTTTTTGTTTTGTTTTAGGGATTTTAAAAAAATAACAACAAAAAAGTTGGTGCGGTGTCAAAAATCGGAGAGGGAGGGGACAATCAACTGGTTCTTTTTGTTACTTGTCCTTAAAGTTGGGTGTAGTGAAATGAGCACCACCAATGAGTTTGCTTACCTTGTGCAGTTTCTGCTGGTATTCGGGTCCGTCGGCCATGTTTCTCAAGCTTGGTGGAATGTACCAGAAACATACATTGGTGGCTTCAGACTGTCAACAAACAACATCCAGTTATCAATTAGGCAATATGTAACCTAGTCATTATCAGCCAATTCATACACTTTGCGTTAAGAACGCATTGAAATTGCCAATTGGACAGTTGGTAACTTTTGCGCATACATTAAACTCGTCTAGTTGCACGCTGCGTATTGCATAATGCGTCGTTCTGTACGCGCAAGCGTAACATGCTCGAGCTTGTATGGCAAGATTCATTTTAAAGGAAAGGTAACACTAAATAACAATGATTAACATGGGGCATACAACAAACACACATTTTTAAATAATTATGCTGTTTAATTTCTTACTCTTTGCAATTATATTCTAATCGCTGTTGTGTATGAATTAGATTAATAACTGCTCTTTACTTGACGCTCGTGAAATTGTACAAAAATAATGTACCTTGTGCTGAAATCGAAGTTGTCCAACTCACTCGGCTACGCCTCGTGAGTGCGGACAACCTTAACTTCAGCACAGGGTGCATTTTTGTTATACAATTTCACTCGCGTCAAGTAATATGCAGTTATCAACCTATAACTATGCAATCAATCAAATTGAAATACTTGATTTTTTGAGTGAAAACCACTGCAAGGCAAAAACAAAAAACAAGTTTGTTTCCCGTGCGGCGCGCGCATTTCGTTTTGGCGTCATTATTTGCGCATTTCACTTTTTTATTTGAGATTTTAGAAAACGAAAATCAAAAAAGCCATTTTGATAAAAAGAACGGGGAAAATTGCAAAATTTTTACGAAAAAGGTGTTTTCTTCTCAACAAAAACTCGAAACCGGACAGGTTTCTTACTGAAAAAACCATCAACCATGCTAATTTTCAATGGCAAAATTTGCCTTAGCACCTCTTGAACAATAGAAAAAAAAAGAAAAAAAAAATGAAATAAAGAACCGCATTTCGCATTTAGGTTTATTGACCACCGACAGGAAACAAATTTGTTTTTTTTTATGCCTAATATTCAAATGTTAATACATGTATTGTCCTTTTGACCATTTCCGACATTAAATAATGATATAGTGATTGAATGGTATCCTTGGTGAGGATACTTCTTGGATGTAGGTTGAGATTTAATTACACTGCTTGCATTGTGTTTTCCAGGGAAGAAATTTATAATTCCAAGACCTCAAACAAAAGTTTGTATGATAGCCCATGACTTGATGCTGAACTTGTCACCAAAAGAAACAGTAGGAAAATTACAGCAGCAACAAATTTGTTAATCCACTATCATTTTGCAAGCATAAGGATTTTATAAAATTTTTTGATCAGGACTATGACTATAATAGAGTCATACTGGATCATTATTTGGTAATAGCAATGTTCTAACTAGGATTGATTATGTACAACAACTCTGTAAATGATCTCCTTGAAGCCTTTAAGAACTTTTTTTTTTCAAAATGCTCTGATATCCAGGACTATCCAACAAGCCATGTCAATCACAATAACAAATAACAAAAAATCTTTCTTAGACCATTCTAGAAGCCCCATTCTTTGGAATTGCTCCCTAAATCATTGAAAGAGACCAAAACTGTCAGAGATTTTCAGAATCCACTTAAGCGATTCCTAATTTCAACATAAAAATTAAGCTTCATTTAACACTTGGTCATATCACCTTGCTCTTCATATTTTTAGATTTTTGAGCATGTCGTTGTCCCGTCTTGTTGTGTATCTTGTTTTGTAGTAAATGGTGTTGATCTTAAAGCTTTTATTCAAGGGGTAGACTAATTCCCAGTCTACTCCCCATAGTAGTGTTTAATATTTTTTTCAAATGGTTTTGCTGTGTTACCTGTATTTTAAATGGAAATTAAGCTTTGAATTTAATTGAAATTACTTATCAAAATCATTGCAGCTTTAAAGGGACTAGCCTAGATTCCACTTAGAATTAAAAACTTATGTGTTTTCTAAATCCTAAATTTGTACCTCAGATGGATTTACTAGATAAAAGATCAAATGAAGCTCTTGGAGGTAATTTAATACATATCAAAAGAGAAACAATTTCATCAAAAATAATTTTGTTTACCCATCACAGGTGTAGAAACAAGATCTGAGACAAGATTTGAAACTAGAAACACTTTTTCAACCATTTTTTTTTTCGCCGGCGAAAAAAAAAAGCTAGTAAATAATTTCATGTTTTACCTCTGTTACACAAATTCAGCGGAAACTACTGGTAGGATATGTTAGTATAATCATGTTCTATCGATACATGTGAACAAAATATATAGTCAGAAAATCAGCGGACAGGATCTAGGCCAGTTCCTTTAAGGGTCCCAGTGTAATAAAAACAAATACTCACCTCAACTACAAGCTCAAACCCTTCTCTCTCTTTAATCAACTGCCTCATGTACCTGTCAAATGTACAAGTCACAAATTTATACGTTAGTTTTGAAGCTTTTGCACTTCCAACACAATTAAACCAAAATTGCTTGTATGTAGTCTGTAATATATAGATATAAATCTTGCTATTCACCAGCAATGTGACTATTTACTTGTTATGTTGAATGTATACCAAGGCATTAACACTTAACCGCATAAGGGGGTACCATGGTACCCAACATTTGGGGTTTTATTTTTGGTTCTTGCATTTTAACGCCACAATATTTCGGGCTGTTCATTTTTGTATTTGCCTAAATAGAAGTTGCGCTTCTTTTGGAGAAAAAATTGAGATCGACCGCGTTGTTTTCAAGCTTACTAGCATTTTTTTTGGGGGGGGGGGGGGAACAAATTTATCCCAAATTTCATCGAAAAAATTCCTTCAGGAAATGGGTTTTTCAAATTTTGGCCAAAATCGAGATGTCACGAAACAAAAATTGGTAATTTGCCCGCCATTTTGAAAAGGTACAATTATATATTTTTCCCCTGAAATATGTGATTATTGTACCTATATATGGTGTACAGATTATTAAAAATTTCAGGCGGGAAAGTGGTTTTTATAAGGGGGGGGGGTCCATGGTATGCACTAACGGAAGTGCGGAGTACCTTATGCAGTGTTAACTTAAAAGTGCTATAGCACAGACAAAGCAGTATGCTGACATTTTAAGGTTAAAATAGAAGATACCCTCCTGTTTTGAGCAATTGTTATTTAATTTAACAAAGATCTTTGACAATGTCTCCTTTACTTAATTCTTTATGAAACATTGGGGATTACACACCTCAGTGTTCCCACTAAAGTTTTTGAGATTGCGACAATTTATTTGCACCAAAATCACGAGCTGAGGCTGAAAATTAGCTAAAAAACAAGAACAATAATTTTTAAACATTTATTACAGAAAAACGCTTTGCGCAAATTTTCCCGGTTCCTGCACAAAACATCTATTTCTCAGACAGTTGTGTATGTTTGTGTGTTGATCAGTTTCATCGAGGCTTCATACACTGAAGCTTCCAAAGGACGTATAAAATTTTGCTAATGGTGCGTTTACACTGTGACAACTTGTTTCGGCGTAGGGTAATGTATTTGCAACTAAAAGGTTGTAACTGAAAGTGACTGATAGTAACGATACGGTGTGTAGCTAGCAGCGTGTGTGAGCGTTAGCTGACTGTAACTAACGATAACGGGCGTAAAATTCAAAACTGCAATACGCAGGTCTACGTTGCTTGTCGTTACCCCTAATACGTCGCAGTGTAAATGCACCTTGAGCAATATAATCAAACAAGCTGTTAGAATAGCATCTTTTACATCAATAGCCATAGCCAGTAAGGCATCAAAACCAAAAACATCAAGAGTATTGCAAAATCTTGCAGCAAATTATGCAAACTTTAATCTTGTTCAACATCTTAAATGTTTCATTGTTGAAAGACTTTTGAAAAGGGTTTACATTTAGAAAGTATACTTTGAGCTACTGTGAAAAAATAAAAAAGTCCATAATTCTACTATGTTTTATATAATAGTAGGAGCATGTGTAAATTTTTGAAAAAAACATACCACTAAAAATGTGACGTGGTATAGCATAGCAAAACCAGGCTCATCTGGGCAGAGATGGAAATTGATTTTTTGTGATAATATAAAAATATAGATGTTGCTCTTTTTAAAGATTTTTGTTTCATCTCAAAAAACCATTCCTAACAAAAGTAACGAAATTTAAATTACATTTAAATTTTACTCTGGGATTTTCACATGTTTTCATCATATTTAGCACTACAAATTTGTAAAAAACTCAGTTTTGACAAAATTCACCCTTCCCATTATTTTTGCCTTTTTCTCATTTTCCAGCCTTGCCCAGTTCCGCCTGATTTTGCTAAACCATGTCACAAAGGTGTTGAGTTTCATTTATATCACA
>JXSR01S003729.1:24259-40726 GCA_000969725.1 Ophiothrix spiculata
CTGACTTGAATATGGCAGAAAACAAATCAAGTTTCTATCATGTTCTGTAAGTATTTGCATGATAAAGCAGCTTATGTTATGTTTTGTATGCTTATTTATTGGTTTAAAACTAAAAAAAAACAAATAGACCACCTCCTTTTAATTTCCACCATTATATAATGTACAAACTTTATAATGGCAAATCAACGTATCTTAGACATATGTTATTTTACCAAATTAAGAACGCCACATTTAGTAACGTAACTTGAGATACGTTGATCTGCCACAAAAATCGAGATGAAAAACTCAAAAAAATGCTGAGATACGTCCTGCTATCTCCAAAACGTTATGAATTCACAAGTTGGGGCTTTCAGAAATGAAAATAGCGCCCTCGATATACTAAAAACTGCTTTTATCTCGAAATGTAAAAAAAGTGAGTTACGTGGTTCTGCCATATCACGGCCGTTCTGTTGTGGCACATTCAATTAATCTCAGATTTTAATCAAAATGCTGAACATGAATTTAATTCCAGATTTTCTTTTTTCTTTTTAATAAAATTTGAAAAAATCGCCCATTGTGTTTTTTCTGGTCATCCAAAAGAAAATTATATTCTATGAGAATCTTATCAGAAAGCATATGTATATCCAAGATATATTTGTATTAAAAGAGAAATTTGATGTAATAATCATTAAGAATCACAAGAAAAATCTTAACTTTAATTCTTAAGTCCTGGTTCTTTAATAGTGAAAAAATAATGAATAAGGCCACACTAATTTAGTTGTTTGTCTCAAAGCTCATCTAAATTTGAAAACCTAATACGGAATGCATCTTTTTTTTTAGTAAAAGTTTTTCCAACTATACCAGGCGTTACACTTGCCATTTTTGCCATTCATTTTCCATCCATTGATATTTACTTCTATATAAAACAGTATGTTTGTTATTCTGCCAACAGTCTAACATCTGAAAACACGATTCATCTTCAGTGGGGTTTTATTTGACAAAATTGGAAAATAAAAAAAAATTGTTAAAAGAATAATTCAAATTTTGACAATTTGGCAATGTTAATGTGCATGTTTAAACTCACGCGCGCAGCAGCTTTGAGACAGACAATTACATTAGTGTGGCCTAATATAATAAAATACCGCATACCGTATTGGATTGTAAGAATGTTAAGGAATGTGAGACAAACAATCAATCTTTAGCCTAATAATGAATGTAGTATTGTGTCATAATTCATTCATAGGCTTATTTGTTCAAAAGTTGGTTTCAGCTTCTTTTAGGTTGAAAATTTAATAAAACAAGTATCATGTATTTTGAAAGTAGCAAGGGCTGTTAAAAAATGAAATATGGACTTTTAAGTCTTATGCAGAAAAATGAGACACATTCTATTTCCTTTTTTGAGTCTTTGATGCTCTGACGTATCCAATATACCAGATACTATATATTATAGTTTAAAGAGCAAAAATTCTGTCAGATATCCTTGGTTTGAAGAACAACATATCTGTATCTGATATTGCTTCTGATATATCCAATATTGTCAGCAGGTGATACTTATACTTTATCTGATACATTTATAAATGATACACATATGATTTATTCAATAGTTTGAAGTTTCTTTAACCTTCATCAAACTAGCAAGGTATTCTTACTCAATGGGAAGGGTAATTTTCAAAATATGAGCACCTTCAGTTAATCTAATCAATTATCTTTCAGTGTGTCAATTTTGAAATATTTAGCTGACAAATACAGTGTGCCAGACCACTGGTATCCTAAAGAACTAAAGAGGAGAGCCAAAGTGGATGAGTACATGGCATGGCAACATCTCAACACACGAATGAACTGTGCAAAAGTCTTTATCTATGAGGTATGTTAACACCTTGAATATAAGATCCGTAAAATTGATGGACAATCTCAAATTTCATGTTTTTAGGTAATTGCAAAAAATTAATCATTCTCCCAGTATTTTTGCTCTTTAAATATGAAGGTTTTGTTATTTTCTCTCTGAGCATGTTTCATTATACTATAGGAATTGTTTGAACATGAAATATTTAAAGCATTTTGGTCACTTTAAGTTTAATTTATATTCACATGATTTCAATGTCAAGGAAAATACTTTAAATTGATCTAACAAACCTGTAGACAAATTTGTGAAAACTTAAATAAGATAATACAATTCTCAGAAACTCTATTTTGTTTTTGTCACAGCTCTCTATTCTCTATATTGAAAGTTCTGCTATCAAACACGTCAAAGTTCTGGGCTTATTATTTTGGAAAAAAACAATTCCATGCTTTAAATTTCTTGGCTGCATCATGAAACTTCAAAATCCATTGACAAAAAATGACTCTGATTGTTTGGAACAGTTGTGATAGGACTAGGAAAAGGTGTCTGTTTATGCCTTTACCAAAATACAAACATCTGACATATGATGTTACAATCAGGTCTTATATCAACCTTACAAATACTGATGTCGGTGATATATTGGTCAAACATTCACCCAAATACAACTTCATCAGGCTTTATTATTACGATTATGCTGCTAAGTCCAAGATGAAAAGAATTGAGGCTCTTACTATGTTTTGATCTACACAACAGTTTGTATTAATATTCAGTAGGCATTTTTGCCATTTATTAAAGGAGCATAGTGCGACTGCTTCAACATTTTTTCAAACTTTTTGAGATTTTCGTACCAAAATATTGCTCATATTTTCCTATAAGCCATGTGAAATTTCACTGCTGAGATATAACCCGTTTTGGAGACATATATGAAAATGTGTCTCATTATGGAAACCATAATTATTTTACATATTATCTTATAAGTGACTCTGACATACTAAATTGCCCATAAAAGCAAAACGTTTTGATTGATTCAGATGAAATTTGAAACATGCACCTCTTCATTGGTAAGCAATCATATGATATTGAAAACTAAATTTTGAAAAATTTGACCAAGCTCCTTTAAATAAGACCCTGTACCAATTTTTCCAGCATTGTAAGAAATATGGACGAAATGCTAACCACTCATATTTGTTTTATAATTATTGATAAGGTAATTCTGCCAAGAGCTACAGGCTCACCAACAGACCCTGGCAAACTATCCAGTGCTGTGGGGGAGATGGAGGAAACACTAACGAACCTGGAGAATATCTTCCTTGGGGATAAACCGTATTTATGTGGGGACGACATCACTATTGCTGATTTACTCGGTGTCTGTGAGGTAATGCAATTGTAAATTGTTTCCAAAAGTTTGCAATGCCAAGATTTAACATATAAACAGTTTTCATAATATTGTTCCACTGGCTTAGGAGGCGGGGTGGGCGGGCAAGTGATGGGGAGGTGTAGTGGGGTGGTAGGGGGCCCCCAATAAGTGTTTTTTTTTGGGGGGGAAGTATTTTTGCCCCCCCCCAAAAAAAAAAAAAAGTATACAATGCAGTAAATCCCTATAGCTTCGGGGTGGGGGAGCTTTACCTCTGGACCCCACCACTAAATATAGATATTTTGTTCTCTTGCTCTCACTTGTATCCTTAAGGTAATGGGTATTTATTAATTAACTCTGGCTTTGCGGGGCTTTGCCCCCTTGACCCACACCGGGGCTTTGCCCCTGAACCCCACCAGGGGCCCTTTAGTTGGTCCCTGGACCCCCGGCCGTGCTTCGCTCACTTCACTTCACCAATGTGTGCCCCCAAATGTTGAAAATCTGCCTAAGCCTATGCATTCATTGTTTTATAAGTTTGTATCTTTGAGTTATTGAGACCCATCAATCTTGATAATATCTTCCTTTGAGATCAACCATATCTATATGGAAATTACATCACCATTGCAGAGTTATTGTGAGATAAAAGATTTGACGTAACTATCAAATTATCATTTATTGACAAACCAGAGTGATGTAGATTATTGACAATACAGAGCACTGTCTGCATTCCCTACATAGCTAAAGCCATAATGGCAATAGAGCGCTAGCTATATAGGGGACATGGTCTCTTTTATGACCACCTTGTTCATACATCGTCGTAGTGTTTGTCTGTTGTATATATTATGCCCATGGCATAATAAGCTCCTTGATTTTAAGGTTTTTTTACATTTAATATATATAGTATAGTTTTTAATCCCCAAAGGTCTTTGATTTTAGAACTAAGGGGGGAAAGCACCTTAATCAATTTTACGTTTTTGCAAATTTATTTTGTACCATAACTTTTGAACAAAGTGCTTAAAGTTAATAAAAGTATACATTATTTCCAGAAAGGAATTTTCACAAGAAACATGATGGTGATGTTGATTTTTGATCCTAAATCAGATTTTTTGAGAAAATCACAAAAAACAATTTTTTGGCCATTTGGGCTTCCGGACAAGCTAAAAATAACTTTTTTTAAATGATCTTTGAATGGGAATTTTAATTTAAAACATCCAATCTGATGTTGTGTCATTTTTATTTTTTTAAATTTTTGCAAATTTTTTATTTTCATGCCAAATAAGGTTTAAAAAAATGACCAAAAATGGAAAAACGTGAATTTTTTACTGGTTATGATACATAATAAATTTGCAAAAACGTAAAATTGAGTGACGTGCTTTCCCCCTTAAAGAGCTTGGGGCATTGTACTGTTCTCCTGATTAAAAGCTATACCATTTTGAAAACATTACCCATTAAAATTGATGATCATTTAGGTAAAAAAAAAACTTCTTTATTACAGTCTCGGAACAGTTGCAGAATTGCATTGAATTTTCTGGCTCTCTATTTCGGCCAACTTACCATTTCACCGATCGATAGGTCTAAATTTGATATCACTATATTGGATTTTGTTGATGTGGTCAATAGTACATCGTAAAGTGTACAGAAATAAAATTTAATTCACTTTTGTGGATTTTCTTGGTGTATGTAAGGTAAAACAATTATACATTTTTGTATATTTTTGCTAACAACAATACGTTTTTCCTGACTGAAACATTCTTGTTGAATGGCCATAACTATTACCAATTTTTTTTTTCTGCTTTACAGGTAATGCAAGTGACAGCCACAGGACGTGATGTAGCTACTGGACACCCGCGTCTTGGAGAATGGATAGAACGTGTGAGACAGAGGCTAAATCCAGACTTTGATGAAGTCCATAAAATGGTCTATAAGGTTAGAGACCTGAGCAGAAAATCAAAAGCAAAACTGTAGAAGTAGACATGTCTTTGATTAAAGTCATAATTGTGTTGAACTTAATGCAGATTTTGATGAGATCTATAAGAATATGGTTAATACAAGGCAAGCTTTGTGACCAGGATATGCATACTAAACTTTCAATGTATGAAACTAGAATATGTACAGAAATTCAAACACAAAGTCTCCTTTTTTCTTAATTACACTGATAGCTACGGCTTATAGTCAAAATTGAGTTGCTCTTTTTGTTTCAAGACAACATTTTATTGCCATGATTCATTTGACGAACTTTGTTTTCAACTCAGCTGCAATTTGACTCGCTCCAACTTTCCCGAACAAAATCATCGGTCCCAATATAATGATTTGATAGTTGAAGCAGGTTGTAAAACAATGGACTGCCATGTTATAACATTATCTTGTACAGCAAAAGATCTTGGTAGATGGGGAGTCTTCTGTAAGAGGTTGAAGAATCTGTGGCACAACAGAAGTGCTCTCCAGGCTATGAATGAGTGCATGGATATGTACACTCACTGTGGGGAGTCTTCTGTAAGATGTTGAAGAATCTGTGGCACAACAGAAGTGCTCGCCAGGCTATGAATGAGTGCATGGATATGTACACTCACTGTCAAAAGTGTTTGCGCACAAAACCTTTAACCAGCTATGTCTCGTGAACCGTTCATCATTTGCGTAATATTTTTTTATTTATATTTTACATATATAGATCTAAAGAATTGCATTTACCGCATTTGACAATATGGCGTGCTAAATATACTGTACACTTTCTTCCACAAATTCAAAAACGGAGTTTAAATACATAACTGCACATTTGTGGGAAAACTTATGACCTGAAAATGTTCTGTACGGTTACATGGCACACTAGCACTGAACTAATCAATTATATACATAAGTACATAGCAAAAAGTGTGTGTGGTTTACTTGTACATGGTCCAGGATATGATGGATATCGGCCATTTTTATGGTTGTGGAAGGTCGAATATTAGAGGAAACATAGATTTTTATATTGGATACATTAGGCACCTATAAAAACATGAATTTTTTTCAGAGTCTTGGTCGTTTGATATAATAATTACGTTTTTGCCCATATTTAAGTGTGCGCAAACACTTTTGACTGGGATTGTAGTTTATTTAATATACTGTATTAATAAATTTAAACGTGTTGATTAGTTTAAAGTTCCTTTAAACCCAATAAATAGATTTCAAATATTTTTAACCAAAGAACTATTTACCGGGTTTGAAAGACTAAGTTACGGGTTTTTGATAGACTACGGGGTTTGAAAGCTGCATCATTTATCAAACGCGAAGCAACCTTCACGCACAGAATTACGCGCCCATAAAACCCACACCCGCAAGCTATTACGCGCATTAACCTATTACTTGCAGTATGATTATGGTTAGCATGGTGTTAGTGTACATTTTTTGATAAGATTAAAATCTAAATAAGGCCATTCAGCAAGTAAATATCACATTATTCTCAAATTTATTAATACAGGATATAAAACAGAAACGGACTTTTTCAGACCTCTGGATTAAAACTATGATCCTTCAGTGACAAAAATTTAGCCATTTTATTTCGAGGCTGCGCCCCTCAGTAATATAGCTATATTTTAGTCACTTCAGGTCCATAGTTTTAACCCAGAGATCTTCAAGTCAGTATATATTCGTATAATATGTCTTCCAAGACAGTAAATGACATGGAGTTATAAATGGTGTTCAAACTAGAACTTGAGATTATTCAAGTTACTGTTACCACTTGAATAACACAGTTCAGTATCTTGTTTGCAATACATTATCTAACAAGCTGCTAACAAGGGATGTTTCAACTCAGTTTGTTTTACATTTTGGTTGTCACTTAGGTATTCAAACATGCCACAGAGTTGTTCATCGCGAATAAACAACGATGCAATTGCATCCATGAGTCTGCGTATTTTTATCGCCACCCGAGCCTGATAAAAATACGCTGACGCATCGGATGCAGAGTTGTCAATTCGCGATGAACAACTCTGTGGCGTGTTTGAATACCTTTCAACAACGAAAATATTTGAAAACGTATGAATTAAATTCTAAATGTTTTCAATTTAACAGATAGACCTACTCATCTTCATAAAAAAAAATTCATATCTGAAGCAAAGCACTAATTTGTGAATGTTTGCTGTTTTGACGTTATCAATTTTTCCCAAGCACCGGACTTTTGCACGTACTATTAGTGCTCGACGCGCAATGATCAGTGCGCCGTCTTTGGGGTTCTGCGTAAATACACTTCCGTAAACGCTGCGCCGTGCGTGACGCGCTTATTTGAATATCAACTGTTGATTCATCACGAATCAACAACGGTACGCTCCTGTACAAAGAGATATAGTGAGTTGTTGAAAACCATTTATTGATTGATATCAACGAAACAGTAAAGAAAATAAATAAACAGACAAAATCAAAAATTGGTTGGAAAAGTTATTCTGTCCCAAATCCTGAATCTGATTGAAATTCATTGATTATTTCTTTAATAATCTTTGATGAAATCTTTAATGAAAGTTATTCTAAGCAAAAACAATATATTTTTTATTCACTTTTTGTTCATACTAGGTCTATGGTTAGAGGGAAATTATAATATCCCTCTGTTCTTTCACATAACCTGGGTACTGTTTTTTTTAACATATTCTTAGAGGATGATTTCTTCCTATCTTTATAATGTTGTTTATTTTTGTACTTGTGGAAATTAAAGAAATGTACAGATCACTGTTTGTTTAAAGATGTCCACTCTACTGACCTTAATAGACTGTTATGGGATTAATGTTATATTGAGAACATTTATGAAAATATATATGGTATTCCGATACACATTAATACAAATCATGTTAAATCTGCCCATTAATGACTATACATATGTCAAGGTAAAAATGAATTAAAAATTAGTATCAAAATCTAAAGCTTTATAAGGGACATAATCAATTTAGACCCAAGCAAATCGCTGAACATGGACAAGGCGAGTTACGTGACCTGAACCAATTCAATTCCTGGGATAAGCAGTAATTATTTGTTAGATCATTAGTATCTACTGATATTGACCATTATATTACTGGATTTTTTTCGAGCATGAACGAAATGCAGAGGTAGGACAAACAGCTACTTTACTTTATGGCTCGGCCGGCCTGAGCGATTGCTCGCTCGTCTTATTGATTATGTCCCTGACCCTGATAATTTTAAACAAAGTTTTTATCCTGAGTAACCTTGATATTCCTGCATATCTATAAGTTTGTTTTGAACTGGTTAAAAGAAAATAAACGTAAGGCCAAAGAAAAAAAAGGGGTTGTCTCTGAAACCATTTGCAAAAACGCTAAGCGCTATGCGATTTTTTATTTTTTTTAGAAAAAAAGCTATGCGGTATGCAGGATTCTTTTTTTTTTGTTAAGTTCTAAAATTTTGATCGCCCAACTTACGTGTGTGAAGTCACCGCCACCGTAACTCAACACGTTTGCGGTAGTCGAAAACACGAAACAAAAAAGTTATAAATAAATAAATCTAGCTTGAATTTAGAATAAAATTACTAAAAATCGCAATGATTCAGTGGATTTATTTTGCATATTGTGTCACGGTATTTTGCAGTGTTTTGTTCATGAGATCGCCATTTTATGACCTTCACAACATGCAAAGCGTGTATACATGGTTCGCTGGTACTCAAAACACCGGGTATCAATTAAAAAAAGAAAAAAGAAAAAAACTGCCGGGAATAATTTAGCTTCAGTCGCCATATATACATAAAGAAACTTGGTCGATCGCTGGATTACTATCGAGAAAAAAAAAGAGGGCCAACGCGTAGGTCTATGCGCTAAATCCACTTTCACATAGCAATGCGCGCGGGTTTCTGAGACAAACCTTTTTTTTTTTGGCCTAATGTCCATAAAATTAATAAACATAGCTGGACATAATTGCTAAACTTCAGACTTTCAATTCAGTTCTGCACGATAAATGATATGTGATTTCAAAGTTCAGTATCTCAAAATTGTTGCCATAATGAAATCATTTTCAGAATATTTTTTTCTGATATGTGCATTTTCACATTGTAATGGCAACCATTGCTGCAACCTTTCTTAACATCTCTAATAACGCCAGTTTTTGATCCTTCAAAAAGCCACACATCAAATCATCATGTGAATGCAAGAAAGTTGTGTAAGGCGTTGGAGCATAATTAGGCCTGCCCACAACTTTGTGCGGCCGGCCGCTACCTGACCACAGCCTTTTTTTCCCAAGAGGGCGACTTTTAGGGTTCATTGGTCATCTGAAGATTGTTGTATAATATTCATTACATGTTTTAAAATTATTTAGAGGTGAATTATCAAGCCTACGGTCGCCATCTTGAAAAATCAAGACTGTGGCCGGCCGCACAAAGTTGTGGCCTAATTCAGTGTGCTCCAATGCCAGAGTGATACAGGTATATTTTGTATATTTACACCACACACTATATTGTGCCCAGCCTTGGATCAATGACACATTTCTTGAACCAGTGATATATGGGAGGCACATCTTGAGGTTGTTGTCACATTCTACAGAGTGTCCACGAATGATTTATACCCGGTTTCAAAAAATCAGAAAAAATATTAAATCATATTTTTTTTATAAAACCAACAACTTTTCTACATTAGTAGATAAGTCTTCTACATTTTCCATAGGTTTCATCAACATATCATGCTTCATTGCTTTGTGCAATGACGTAATTGAAAATTGATGCAAACAAGGTTTTGATCTGTACAAATATTCATGCAGGTTGAATTAATATGTGTTTTTAAAGTTTAAGAATACAACTCAACCAAATTCAAATCTTGATTCTTTGCTTCTTTAATTTCTATGATCTACAAAAAGCATTACCCTGCAGATGTCTGATTTTATTCCTCATTGGAAGAGCGAGATATGGTCTTAATCAGATATGGATCAGGACACCATATTGACAGACAACCACAGTTGAGGAACCACAGTTCTGTTGATTATGTCAACTATACTTCCCCGCGTTGAGGTTTCCGTCGACAAAATGGCCCTAATATTGAGTTATTACCCATATTATACCCATTCAAACTTCTGTTTGTCGTTATTTAGTAATGTCAAATGTAACGTTTCTAGGCGGGTTTCCCTTAGGCGCGTAACATCTTACAAAGCTGTCCAAGCATAACCAAAATTGTTGTTTCTTTCTCAAGGACACTCAATATCCATCACAGTCAATCAATAAAACAGAATTGTATTGTACGTTTTAACTTTAGAAACATAACATATTTTAAAAGAGTTAGTTTTAACTTGAATGTTTAATTTCATCATTTCTCTGATTACAAATTTATAATTCGCAAAATATACCCTGTTTTGAAAAATCGCTATAACTTTCCACAGGAACATACGATTTGAAAACTTCAAAATTCTTTAGAAACCTTAAGATATGTTTAACTTGCAAATTAACAACATTTGACCAAAACTCACCTACTGATCCACAAATAAAATCCGATATCTGGGTATAAATCATTCGTGGACACTCTGTAGTTACAATGTGTTAGATAAATTACAGATGGCAGCTATTGCAGATACAAAATCCCTGCATTCACATGGAGAAACGGTCTAATTTTGTGATGTTTATTTGTGATGTTGCATTGTTCAGATGCATAAATACATGGGCAACAACTGCTGCAGTCGATGGCAAACATTTTTTTCTGTCCCATAAACTCAAATGTTGTGAATTTTGAATCCCCTATACTTCCATCGCAGCATCTGTCGATTGTATGTACAGATCACTATAAGAATCTTTAGATACAGAGATGTTATGAAGAACGTTTGAATGAATATGCATATCTTCAGAATGTAGCATTGTTCTGGGCTCAATACCATCATATACTCTGTCACTCCGGTGAACAGCACTTTTGTCATAAAATATAGGTGGATAATCACCAGATATTGTTAATGGAAGACCAGAATCACCACTTCTATCTGGCGGAAAGCAGTATGATGGCACACAAGTTTGGGCATGTTGAACGTATTTGTTCTCAATATTTTGCATGTCATTGTCAATAGAACCATCCTGTACACCATTTATATAATCAAAACCATTTGAAAACCCACTGGCAATGCTGGCACTATCAACATTTTTTGATAATGTGGTAAACCAGTTATTAAGGTCATGGTTCACTTCTGTTTCCTTTTCAATATCGGGTGGATCTGAAAAAAAAAATCGATATGAGTATAGTATAGTAAATATTTGAATTTTAATAAATGATATTTCACAAAAGGACATTAGTTCGAATAAGTAACTCCATAGTTGAATCATCTTTTATTCTGGCAGTGACACCAAATAAGTGGAACTGCTATGTTGTATGATAACCATATTCCTATAGTTTGTAATTTTCCATATTTGGTGGAAAATCAGAACTTAACAAGGAAAACGTATGGTATCACACAACTTTGCATGCAAGACATGCATAACTGTAACTGTACACTGAATAGTTACGATGTATCACATGGTGCCATTGTTTTCCTTCGAGCACTGATTTTTCCTCTAGCAACAATAGAAATATGCCAATTATAGGAATTACTGGTATTTATTAAAATATCTAGTTATCAGTTTTCCAAAACAATTCAACCTTTATTTGGCCCTCTGTTGATAGGCATAATACCAGGTGTCCCAAAAAATGGTTACATGTAGAAAAATGACCGTGTGCTAAAACTATAGTAGTTAGAGAAACGAAACTTTGCACACATTGTATTACAACCCTCTTTTAAATACTTGTAAAATTGTGATATCACAGCATTATTGTTTTTTTAATTATTAACAAAAGTAGATACCTATGTCAGAAACGCATTTGTTCAAAATTCAACAAAATCGGAAGCATGTTCGTTTGATGTAATTTTAACCCTCGTTCAACCCCATGTAAATTTGAAATTGTCATGTCCAAAGTTAGGTTGTTGCATACCATAGTATAGGGTAGAGTTTCGTCTTCCCATTGGTACCAAAACCATGAAAATTTGATTACTTGTTACGTAATTATGACGTCATAAATTACTACAGGTCTGAAAATTATGTCGAAATCTGATTTTTGGCGAAAATGACAACCGATTCAAAATTTTGCTATTTCTGTTATTTCTAAATGTCGATCAGACTTTTGCTACTATAAAGAAAATTATAATTTAAACATGTCCTGTAATTTTAAAATTATTTTTTCCTCGAAATTTACACAAGTTTGCAGTTTAAACTAAACAGTTAAGGAATTAATGTTACCCATGAAAATTTGATTGTGCTTTATCATGTTTATGTGTATTCATCAACTTTCGCGCCAAAACTTGATTGACAGGTTCAATATAAACAACACATTCTGGAATGCAGGTATCCGTAATTTGCATAATAGATATACTAAAAGAATGTTCAATTATTATTCAATTAAAATTGTATCAAATTTGGTTTAATATAAAGTCTGATCATGATCGTTTAGAAACAAATGCACATTAAAATACTGCAAAACGTGTATGCTTATTATTTGGTCGAATTTTGAACAAATGCGTTTCTGACATAGGTATATATCTTTGTTAATAACTCAAAAACTAATAATGCTGTGATATCAACATTTCACGGGTATCTAAAAGAGGGTTGTAAAATAATATGTGTTAAGTTTCGTTTCTCTAACTACTATAGTCTTAGCACAAGGTCATTTTTCTACATGTAACCATTTTTTGGGACACCTGGTATTACTATGAAGTATTTAATTGAATCTACCAGGATTATGCACATCTGCACTCCATGTCACAAAGTTTGAATATGGTTTGTATATATATCCAAGAATTCAATTGGATGTTTATTCACGATTTAAACATACAGAATATTATGTGCGAGTTGATTCATTTCTTCATGCACTGACGATGAAGAAAATCCTTATCCCGCACATTATTGTATAGCCTTAAACAGTGTAATGGAGTTCAAATTCTGTAACAGTTATTTTGAAGCTAGAGCTAGAGACATTGTTATTTGTAACGTGAATAAAAGTTCATCTGTGTTGGTATAAATCATTCTTTGTAATTAATCCGATGTTCTCAACACTAATTTAAACATGCCTCGAATTTTCGGATGATGTGCTTCACCTTCATCTGGAGTTAGACTGCGGGTTAGACTGGCAACTCAGATTCGAGGTCAGTGACCAAATTTTGCTAAGAAAAGGTTCAATAACTGACAGCTTAATTTTATCCCTATACCACTTTTGTAGTACCCCTGGAATTAATCCCCAAGTTGAACCATGATAGTTGTCATAGAAATTGTGATTTTGATCAGTGTTAACATACCTTTATGTTCCAAGCAAAGTATTTTATTTGGAATTTGGTCAATATGTTTGAGAAAACATATCATCATAAAAATCAGCAAACACAGTCCAAGAATTGATCCCAGCACAGCAGCCGTTAAAGACGAGTGATTTATATTTCGGGTTGGCTTATTTACAACTTGCTGGGTTAGATAATCAGAAATCGTGGTGTGGGTTGTCTGGGTAACTGTCTGGATTGTGTTGGTAACTGCCTTGGTTGTTTTGGCAACTGTTTGAAAAAACAATGGTATACATGCTTGGTAATATTTAAGAATGGTGCTCGAACATAACCACAGTGTCAACATACTAAGGTAATTATGTTTTAGGGCCTTGCCCACTTAGAGGCCCTTTTTAAAAAGTTGAATGTGAAGAGGGGCTGTATATAACATCTGTAGTATAACCTTATAGGATTAAAGTCTTATTATATTTTGATATCTTGTAAAACGAATTGTACTCAAACGTATATGAAGACATCTATTTGCCTAGAGTCTTAGCCCTAGCCTAACAAAGTCTATGCTTAACTTAATTTAAAGTCATGATATAATTTATTCTCCTGGTAATTTTTGATGTAAAGAAACTTGATTTTGAATCGTAACTACTTGCCGATCGATCCTCTATAATATAAAATTCATGAATATGTGCAAGTGATTACAATGGTAATGTAGTGCAGTGAATAAAACTTAAACTTCATCATACATAGACATGTTGAACATAAATTACTAGGACAATCACCAGTAGTTTTTATACTGCCTCATGAGCCCTATTCGCTGTAGGGATGATGTCATAATCAGATTACTTTTCCAGACCCAGGACACCAATCCAACTTTGAACTATTCACATGGCTCAAGCATCAATTTGAATTTCCCACACAGAATGCATTCAAGCGCCACAAAGTGAATGTAATCGCTGCAAGTTGTGCGTTTAATTTGGACCAGTTGCTGTAGTATTACCTAGGCTACAGTGGTGTTTAATTCTTCAATTGAAAATAGTTACAAAACAGTTCATCATCTGTATAATTTTTAATTTCAAACTTCAAAATCCCTGCAATCATATAATTAGTGTAATATCATAACACTTGTGCTAAGAAGTAGCCTACGCTTGGTGGCCAGATACTGAAAAAATATGATGGCAACATGCATGTAGGATGACTTGTTTTGCGTGATACACAAAAATGTGTTATATGATTTCTCCTATTTAATTTGCCATGTTGGAATGGATCTGCCATCGAATCTTAAGAATTGCCAACAAAAAAGCGAAATTGGGTCCAATAAGAATCACCAGATTGATTCATATAGGCCATATGTTTGTTGATCATGGCATATGGCAAGGCTAACAAAATAAGGATTTGTGGCTTATGTTGGCAGCTGTGTGCAACCGTTGTGAACTGATATTTGACCAATCTGAAACTCTGCCAGCTCTACAGATTGCTGATGGAATGCCGAGATAAGTTCAACTAGGCCTAGAAAAATAATGCTGATGCCAAGACTGGCAATCGAAAACCAATAGAGGACTAGGAATAAGGGTCATTGTTTCTTATTCTTGAAAAGTTAAGTAGGCCTAAGTACCCTTACATTGTAGTGACATTTCATTGCTAGCCTAGACGCTACACAGACTCGCAATGTTTCTGTCAAAACTGATTTCCTGACATCTTGGACGATGAGAGAAACTTTTTATCACAGACGTGTTTTAGGAAATAGGCCCCATCATCCTTGTTCAAAATCTGCTTTCACCTTTAAAAGATTTCTTGGAAGCTAGTATTGATGAGCGATTCAAAGTTAAAAAGGTTAATCTGGTTCCAGAGAAAAGTGGGGGTCTAATAATTGCAAAGAGCAATATGTTTCCGAGATGGTAAAATTATGTTGTTCACAAAATTGTCCTCTACAGGTGCAGTGTTGTTCCTCAACTTTTCAGATTTTTTTTATGTTCATCAAATCACTGACTGGACCGATATATGATTTGCCAAAGTCTATGCTGACTTTTGAATGACCCAGCTTGTCGTAATGTTCAACTTGTCATGGAATTGTAACATATAATTCATATTCTTTTTCAACAATCACTGTGACTTATTCGTGCTTATTCAACAACCCAGTTGAACTTGTTTAAGGATCCAATAGACAGTTGATAACACACTCTCAAAATGTTATATGTCTATTAGTATTGTTGCCTGTTCAGTTAAAAAGATAATTGAGAGGTTGAGAAATACTACGCTAACCCTAAACCTAACGTAACCGTTAAATTTTATATTTCAAATGTTAGTTATAAAAACATGCATGGGGCTTGTCTCACCTTGAACACAGGTTGCATTCCTGTTTTGGAATCCATCATGACATGTGCAGTTGTATGACAGTGGATCACTGTAGACAATATTACAGTTGCTATGCTCACCACACATAGAATTGCCGTTCTCACCCACACAGGGATTCTCTGAAATAGTACAAGTAACTAAGGGTTAGCTCTATAACAGCCTAATTGCCTCATACCGCCATATTGGGTTGCCTTCCCCAGGGTTCCCTATATTGTTCTATAAATGGTATATTTCCGTCGATGATGACAAATTGGATCTCGAGAGGAGGGTGAAAATAGCAAAGAATGATAAAACATAATCATTATATGACACACATGCACTATTTAATATTGTAAAAGGGTACACAGATCCTGTAATTTGTAACTTTGTGGTCACTGTTTTCATGTTAGAGTGTAGGCCTCTACAGACTGTACAGAAGACAAGAATGAAAACAGGTCAGAAAATATGGGGTCATTTATGATTAAAACTTCGAAATAATAGGGCATTTGGTGTAGACGGGATCATTTGGTGTCGGCTTAGTGATGAGTTAATTACAGTTGCTATAAAGGCTTAAACACTAACAGATTTCCTTTGATCAGTGCCTGGATTTCTGCTGGAAGCCGACAATTTCAGTGAAAACTGTATAGCCAATCATCTATCTTCAGACTCAAAGACCTGTAATTTTTGTATTGTTACACCTAATGTCCCGGTTCGTTTTGAACGGAATCCCCAA
>JXSR01S003730.1:25796-41848 GCA_000969725.1 Ophiothrix spiculata
ATTTTCTAATTATTGTCGGGGCCCCGACAGTAATTACAACACAGTAGCCTATGGGGATTTTCAAAATGCTAAAAAGCTTGTAACTTGGAAATGAATGGCCAGAATCAAGTGAAATTTTCAGTATATATTTATGTTGCACTCTTCTTTTTATTAAGCTAGAAATGAGGCCACATCAAAATCATGAATTGCACCTTTAAACACACATAGTTAACTAAATATAGCATCAATCACTATGCAGACCCACAAGCATTACCTTCAATCATTCAAAAAAGGCAGGAAAGGAGAAATTCATGTAGGACAATTGGACACAATTTAATTTGTTGATACACTTCATGTGTTAGAAATTAATGTTTGCAGTCAAAAATTTATACCAGATAGGCCTATTTCGAAAATGTTTTAATCAAAACCTTCAGAAAGTCCCAAATTTTATGTTGCTTGTTAATCTTTGTAATGAGGCTATTTTCTAAACATCAAGAAAGAGCCAACTAATTGTTTGTAAATCATTCCTTTCACATCATACATGTAGATTGCAGATAAATCAAAAGAAATTTGGAGGTTACATTAGAACTTCTGAAAGGACCAATTTTAAAAATTCAACTATAGAGGCAGTATTTATCATTGTCAACAACTATAATTAAAAATAACAGAATATCTAAATATTTTGATATATAGGGTTTGAATTTGACAATGAAACTTTGCATGCTGTCATAACACTTCCAATGGTGCAAAAATCTCAAAATGTTTGGGGAAAAGTTTGGGGATGAGGCTGAACTTGTCCAATGCCCCTTTAGTTACACAACGCAAAATACATTGAGCGGGCCTAGTGAAAAAAATTTATAGGGCCTATTTAAATCGAAGCCCTCACCATTAACCAACCAGAGGACAGTAAATCTATATATGAGGTATATAATTTACATATTTAAACCAGACCTATACAAACATTCCCACATTTTGAGGGATAATTTCTCATCAAGTTCTGATAATAAAGTCCTACAATCTGAGATGTCCCTTATTTTGTCATTTGCTTACTGTGTTTTGCTATATATGCATGATGTCCCTCATTCCAAAGTTTGATGTCTTACTATAATTTAATTGAATATGATATAAAATCCTAACTGCTAAATGGACCTACAGTGTGCAAATTAAGGAAAAATATCTGGTAATTCTGCGGATTACCATGTCCTAAATATTGGTAATTGCAACTATAAACAAATAGTTCATGCCTCAGGTGAGAAATGTTTCAAGTCCCTAACAATCTTTTGAACATTTGGGCTAGACTTCTTGCGGATTACCAGCTATGAAGTTCTGGTAATCCGCACAAAATTTTGGTCTTCAGGATGCCCGGATTACCAATCAATTTGCACACTGGACCTTTCATTACCAACCTGTTGAATCTTGGATGAAAAATCTGTACCTTATTCCATCCAGCTCGAATTATTATCAATATATTAAAATTATGGCAAAAAATCATCACTATATTTACAGATATTGGATGAAACTCTACCAATTGTTAAACCTGACAGTGAAGAACTCAGTACACCGCCCGACTCTGGGATCCGGGTAACTTGGATTGGCCATGCAACTGTCTTAGTCCAGTTTGATGGGATCTCTATATTGACTGATCCAATCTTCACAGATAGGAGTGGACCCACATCATGGCTTGGTATAAAAAGATACAGAGGAAAACCAAAAACAATAGACGAGCTACCAAGAATTGATGCGGTTGTAATAAGTCATTCTCATTTTGACCATCTAAGCCAGCCTACTGTCCGTGAGCTAAACAGAAGGTTTGGTGAAGATCTTCACTGGTTTGTTCCCCTGAAGATGGCTGATTGGATGAAAGCTGAGGGATGTGAGACTGTGACAGAGTTAGATTGGTGGGAGGAAGGACATATGAAGAACCACCCTGGAGTCATGTTTGCTTGTACACCAACTCAACATCTTGGCCAAAGAACTGCTTTTGATAAGTAAGTCTATATGCAGTGACTCTATTCATTGATGACCATTCTATTTTCTAGATTTTTTTCCTATTATTGTGTCAGACCTACATGTGTATCACCTCTTAAAGCAAATTTAAAGTTATAGTTGTTACGCTAGTGATGTGTATTTAAAATATATCTACTGAAGATAGTATCAGATCATTTAACTCATTGTACATGTTTGTGAACTTTGGTAAAAGAAAGTTTATCTTAATTGGGTTCATTTAAACTAAAGTGCTATGAGTTTTTTTCAGATTTTGCTTCAAGTGCTATCTACTGTAGATCCATACATAATTGTAATCTCACAGCAGTTTGCTGACTTCTATACCAAATATACCAGCTATACTTTCACCACGAAATAGACGGGCTTCTTCGTGAATTGATACAGTTAAGCGTGTGCGTATCTGAACACAGCACAACTGCTGGTGAAGCAGCGCGCGTTGTACATGTGATTTGCGCGTCAGTATCTACAGCACGCTTATAAGTGGGATTATGTTTACTTGCGGATGAAGAAAAGCCTAATAATTCCTGCCTATCTAGTGTTGATCAAAGTATAGAATATACTGGAATGCCCTTTCATTCATCCTCTATATGTGGCACTAGAAATTGAGATGAAGATTCAATTATTATTTGTGTAATATACCCTGTAGGCCTATATTACGTTCATTTGCACTGAAAATTATTAAACGTAAATTTAAAACTTGGGATAAGTTGTCTAAAACATTATAAATTCCATACTCATGGAATAAAAATATTTTACACATGTTCTTGAATTTACAAAGAAGAAAATTGTGTACTTTTTTCACCAGGTTTAAAGTGCTTTGGGGGAGTTGGGTTATCAAAGGACCAAATCATAGTTTCTTTTTTGCTGGAGATACTGCCTACTGTAAAGCCTTTAAAGAAATAGGACAACGTTATGGACCAATTGATGTAGCGGCTATTCCTGTTGGGGCTACAGAACCAAGGTAAAAAAATGAACTTCAGTGTCAGAAAGATATTTATCAATAAATTAAGTATCAATTAGTACAGGGGTTGTCAACCAGTTTTTACATTGCACCACAAAAAATTGAAAACCTAGGGTCAAGCACCAAATGTGCCCATTTTCTGTGTATTTCTAATGTATCTCTTGGTGTTATGAAAAAGTCAAAGCACCAATCAGTACTTGTCATTGCGCCAAATTAGTCACTTGCGCCTCTAGTTGAGAACCACTGAATTATTATCTTGCAATACCTCCATCACCCTCGTATTCTTCATTTTGCATTGCATTGTAAGCATGGAACCCCGGGCATGGAACATTTTGTCTTTAAAATATGGTATTTGTACTTACTTTATTGTACAGATTTCTTAATCACGTGATCTTTGTTTTTGTTTCTTTCCATTCATTTAACATACATTCTGAGTTAAGTAGCAAATATTGCCTCAGATGAAAAGAAAAAGACACTCAGAATAAAAAAATTGTGTATGATTTATGTTAGGATAACTCGTCATATGAATGAAAGCAAGTCGTGTCAGAAATGGCTGCTGTAACATCTCTCATTTGTCTCCCATTTGTTGGCGGTTCTTGAACAAATGATTTTTTAGGTGACCGTCACCCCGGGGGGAGGGGGAGCACTCCAATATAATGTTGCAGGCATAGCCTGCCAATAAAAAGGGGAATTAGGGTTGTTTTTGATGACTGAAGGGTGTATCAGGTGACACCGTTTAGGGAATCAAAAACAGCAATTTTGGGTAATTCTCAAGAAATAGGGTACTTTTTCAAACCCTAGTGTGGAAACAGTATCCATAAAATCACGATCTAGGGTGTGAAATGTGAATAGGTGAAAAAGGGTATATTTTGGCTTCAGAACCCTCCACCCTTTAGGGGGTGTTTTGAAAGACTGTGGTCACGCTATGCCTGCGACATTATATTTGAGTGCTGCCCCCACCCCCCGGGCCGTCACCTGAACAGCCACTGACCCATGACTGGACATTGTACAAGTGCAATACAAATTAATGGAAAATAGCAGTTATCTGACACTTGACAGACTTATCTTATCTAGCAAATGCAATAATGTTCTGTTGTGTTCTTCTTTATTCTTCATTGAATTTTGATTTTTGTACCATTTTTAATTTCACACTGCAGGTGGTTTAAGAAAAACCGTCACTGTAACATTGAAGAAGCAGTGCAGATACACCAGGATGTACAAGCCAAAAAGTCACTTGGTATACACTGGGGAACATTCAAAATGGGTTCTGAGGTATGACATTATTTTATTGGAGTGTTCAGTCAACAGACTGAAGCCTATAGTCGCGTGAAGAAAACCTTTTCACTTTTACGCGTCTTGTGTGCCGACGTTTAAGTTCACACACAACTCACACGATACTCAAGAGCTCGTGTGAGTTGACAGTTCTGTTGCTGCGTGACTTGATGATCAATTTGATTGGTTTGTTGTTCATGCATGGTTTGATTTTGTCCTGCCCAGAATGAAAAGATTTGTTTCAGATGACTTTAGCAAATGGGATTGAAATTGTGTTATAGCTGTCTAAGCATTCATTTTGACATTCTTTTGACCAGATGCCGTATATAAAGACGTCCTACCAACCAACATCAAGATAGATAGAAGCGGATTACATTGGAGAAAAACATAGGGAATGTCAGTTTGGGAAAATAATATAAACCATGCCCCTCAAAGCAGTCAATATTTGTATAATATTTATCTGTTTGTATTTTTCAGCCTTATCTATCTCCATTGACAGAGGTGAAGGCATCCATGGAATCAGCAGGTCTACCTCCAGAAGATTTTTGTGTCAAGAAACATGGTGAAATATGGCATGTATTTTGATGACTAAAATAACTTTTGCAGCTTATCAAATTTTGTGCAATTTGAATAGGAACATTTGTATATTTTTAATGAAATAGCCAGTTGATATGTTGATATAATAGTCAGTTTGAATTTATACATTTGTTATACGGGTATAATGGAATAAATATGTATTTATATTAAACTGTTTTCTAGCCAGTGACGAGAATACTATGTGGACATGAGGTTGAAAATGATGCTGCAGTTATGCCTCACAGTCACATGCATGGCTGTCATTTTTTTGAATTAGGCCAAAAAAAAAAAAATTGTTTGTTTGCCTTCCAGTGGAAAAATTAAGATTTTAGGGTCGGTCGGTCGGTTGATCTTTTTTTTTTTAATCTTCACATATATTTTAAAGAATGATGTCATTCCGTGGATTTTATCTTGAATACCAAGCAATGCAGGGCTTAATCAAAGATTGTGGGTCATTATTTAGAGGAAAATGCATTTTATACTACTAAATGTGACTGTATACTGCTAAATTTTACGTTTTCCATAGTTTTCATATTTTACATGTTTGAAGAAAAAAACTAAAATACCAGACCCAATTTTTTGGCATTTTAGGGTCTGTCGTGGATGGCAAACAAACATATTTTTTTTAGGCCTTAAAAGTGCTTGGTCCGATTGCCCCAACTTTTTTTCAAAGTTTTTGAGATTTTGGTACCAAAATATTGCTCATATTTTTCTTATAACCCATGTGAAATTTCACGGCTGAGTTATGTTCCGTTTTGGAGATAAATATGAAAATGTGTCTAATTTATATGGTAACCATAATTAATTCTATACAGTAACGTATAGGAAGCTCTGAAATACAAAACTACCATGGATAAAATCAAAACCATTTGACCTATTAAGCTGAAATTTGAAATTAAGACTTCTTGAGTGGTCACCTTTCATGTGACTATGAAAACTTAATTTTGAAAAATCGGACCAAGCTCCTTTAAGTTTTTTTTCCAGTGAAATGTAATCGTTTTTTGACACATACATCTGTGCTTACTTGTACTCAAGGTTTTAGCAAGAGACCCGTCTGCCCGTCTTTTGGACGGGCAGTTTTTAAAGTTGGACGGGTAAAAATTTGCAAAGCATACTTTTTCAATGTGTGTATTCAGAGCTTCTCAGCTTCTCTCAAGATTCCCGACCATTTCCATAACAAAAATGTAATATATTGTTGATATTATTTACATTTACAAGCAAGACATGTATATCTTCGAAATTTTGTGTTTAATTTTGTCACATTTTGGTGTTTAGACGTAAAATCATGAATAATAAAAAATAGCTCTGGTGATCCCCAAAATCGCCGTCCATGAAATGATTGACTGGGGCTATTTTAAAATTAAAATAGCCCCGGTAGAAAAAAAGTTTCTGAGTGCCGATTATCGTTTTTTCCAAATTCAAATTTTGGACGGGCAACTTTCAAATCCTGGCTAAAACGTTGCTTGTACAAATCATAATTAAGAATGGGTATGGGTAGTGTGATTTCACTACTGTGGCCAAGAAACCAACATCTTTGGTTTCCTTCTGCATGTTCAAACTTCAAACTTTTCAGTCAAGTTATCAAATCTCAGAGTTGTGCCTTCAACTTAAAGGAGCTTGGTCCGATTTTTCCAATTTTAATTTTCAATGTCATATGAAAGATGACCACTGAAGCGGTCTCAATTTCAAATTTCAGCTTAATCGGTCAAACCGTTTTGATTTTATGGGCAAATTTGTATTTCAGAGCCGCCTATACGTACTATATAAAATTAATAATGGTTACATTTTCATTTATATCTCCAAATCCGAACATAACTCAGCCGTTAAATTTCTCATTGCTTGTGAGGAAAATATGAGCAACATTTTGGTACCAAAATCTCAAAAAGTTTGAAAAAATGGTGAGGTAATTGGACCAGGCTCCTTTAATGTTTATAATGAAATGAACTCTTCTTGTTATTACATTGACTGAAGTTGAATTCTATGGATAAAAAAAGACTGTAAGACATTTCAGAAGTTGTGGAAATGGTGAGCGTTTGGTGTCAAAACTGATTTACACTGTTGAAAAGAATTTTTAATTTGATTTTTTGAAATCAAAACTGGATAACCATAGTGTAAAAGTGTATATAGAATGATATTAGTAAAGTGCAATAAAACATGAAAAGAGTTAACTTGATTTAGCAATTATGCCTAGAGATTGGAGTATGCGATGCTTTGGTGTGTGCAGGAATGTAAAAGGTGAGGGGCAAATGTGTATATTTACAGAATGAATACAGGCCAGCCAAAGAAAATGTCAATGTACCAGTTTACCGCTAAATCTCTAAGGCCAAAGAAAAAAAATAGTCTGTCTCGATCAGCTTCCCGCGCGTATAGCTTTTAAAAATCCAAATTTAGCGCATCTCTTATTTTTTAGGTTTTTGAGAGATTTTCATTTTTTTTAAATCTTTTTTTCCTACTACTGGAAAAAAAAGTTAAATAAACGGCTGCGAATCGGCAGCGAAAACAAGTAAGTGGCCGAAAAATGCAATAAAAAAAAATTAGGGGGTATTTCTGCATCCGCGCAGCCCTTTTTTAATAAAAAAAAACCCAAAAAAAACCCAGCATAGCGCTTAGGGTTTTGACCTTAAGTAAGCTGAGACAGAGTTCTTTTTTTTTTTGGCCTAACTTGTGTGGTCTGAGCCTGCATTATAGGGCCCGATGGGGTCTGAGGGGCAAAGCCTCAAGAAGCAAATGATTTTGTTATTGTAGAACCTTAAAAATCTCCTAAAGAGTAGATTGTACATACTTTTAAAGTAAGGATTGTGTGAAAAAATGCCTGGATCAAATTTAGGGGGAAAATAAAAAGTAGACCCATCAATTATGCAAAGGAAAAGGACAGATTGAGCTACCACACAGTGTGATTTTACTGCCTATATTTGCTGCATACACAACCAGTTTTGTACCACCGTGACTGGAAGTAGCCCCCTGCCCCATCAGGTTTTTTTGACCTTTCATGAGAATCTACAATGGGGGCTGGGCACTCAACTTAGTGAGGCACACACCATGTGCTGTCGAAAAGACCCTGCTTTTCTTTTGCTGGCTCTTACCGAAAGACCCCCTATTTCTACCAACTGTCACTTAATGACCCATAGTTTTTAAAATTCCTTGTCACTATTACAACCTTTGTCACTCAAACTTGGAAGACCCACCATTTTCTTAATTTGGCATAACTTTTCAAAAAATTGCAAAATTTGTTGAAAATTTCGGATAATCATCAAAAATTTCACAAAATTTGTGGAAATATTTGCAAGTTTTTCGCCATTTTGACCCGGAAAGACCCTACTTTTTTGTGAATTTTTTTACATTTTGTCACCGAAAAGGGGCTCTCTAGCTTTTTTGACCCAAAATGTCACGGAAAGACCAGTGCTGCGAAAGACCCCTACTTTCAAGGTGCTTGTGGCACTCGTATGTCGCTTTCATATGTGAGTGCAACCCCCCACCCCACCCCAGACAAAATTCATGATTTTTTGACAAGTTGACTGAAACACAAATGTTTAGATATGAGTTATTTTGTCTCAGTTTTAACTGGAATTATGCAGTGTATTTGTAAATTAATGCATGATAATCCAGAATAACAATGTTTACTTCTGTCCATTCCACTGAGCCACTGTCCTCTAAACACATTAGCAATTAGATAATCCTACATGCAATTTTCCTCTGGGCCTTATTGTGAAAAGGCTAAGAGCCCCCCCCCCCCCCAAAAAAAAAGAAGGAAAAAAGATGATTCAGTACACAATGCACCACTGTGTACCATATTTTTTTCGACTATGTCACTGGAAACAGATTGTTTTTTCTTAATGGCCTTATTATGAAAAAGGACATGACTTCAGAAAAGGACATGATCAATAAATGGTACAGGCTCATCACACTAAAACTGTGTATATTCTGTACAGCCTGTGCATAGAGCTGGACGGGACATTGATTTAGTGATGTGTGTTTATGCCCTTTATGTAAACATCTTGTATTGAGCATTAATGTTGGTCAGATTTCCATCATGACAGTGCCGTTTGGAGAGTAAAAAGCAGATCTACATTGTATAAAGTAGAGTATAAATTGATCAGAAATTGGATGATTTAGTGTATTGCTGAGCATCAGATGCTGGAACAGGGGCAGGCATAGAAGTTTTTCATCTTGCACAAATGCATGTGCAAAATTAGTTGAGCATTAATTCAGACTGCATGATCTTGAATGGTATGTACTATAATAAGGTAGAGTAGAACAAATTTTGTGTTTTCATCCAGATTTAAAACAATTGGTAGAGAGGTCATTATTTTTCCAAAAGTTGTTATTTATTTCTGTGTAAAAGTCATATTCCAACAGCTTTGTTGACACTATATAGGCTTTCTAATTTTTGATAGTTCCCAAATGCTTTACCCCTAGTTTAAAAAAGTGTTTGAAATGTGGTTATATGATAATCAAATCCTTTAAAGTATTTATTTTCAGCAAAACAGTGTCAGAACCTGTTATGGAACAAATAAGAAAATAATGAAAATGTTTCAAAATTTTAAAGGGGCATTGGACAAAATTTCGAGATTTTATTTGTGGATTAGAAAATAATGTTCAGTTAATTACCATCAGAAAAGTCGAAAAATTGAATTTTATTTTGTTTGTTGATCTTTGGTATGAAGCTGTTCTCTAAACATTGATGCTATATCAAAAAAGAGTCAAATATTTGTTTGAAAAACATTAGTTTCACATCCTAGATTGCAAATAGATAGAAAGAAATTAAACTATAGAGGGCAGTATTTATCGTTGTCGACAACGATAATTAAAATACAAGAATATAAAAATATTTTGATGTATATAGGGTTTGAATTTGACAATGAAACTTTGCATGCTGTCATAATACTTCAAATGATGCAAAAATCTCAAAATGCTTGGGGAAAAGTTTGTGGATGATGTTGAACTTGTCCAATTTAAGAAATCGGAGAAGGCATGGACGTAAACCATTTATTTTATTTTTTTGTTATTATTATTTGGCCTAACTTTTTTTAATAAAAAATACAATGTTAACAATACATTAACCATAAGTTCAATTTTATTAAGCTGTACATGATATACATGTATTAATAACGTGAGTCTCCAGCTGAAATTTAATCATCCAATCTTGGTTTACAGGTTAAACTACTTGATTTTTGCATATAAACATGGCTGAAGTAGAACCGTCTCAAAATGATGCAACTCAAGGGAGAACAGTCACCAAATCCATTTTCAAAAGTGGGCGCTTTTGGAATCCATGGGACACATGGCAGGATAATGGATTTGGAACAATGTTGAGGATGATGAGAGCAAAAGATGGCAGTAAAATACCTTCTCAACAAGTAAGTTATTGAAGTCCTTTAAACAGGCTATTTGATAAACTATATAAACTTGATTCTAAAATGTTTCCAAGTTTAACAATAGCGTGAGATAAATGTTTGTGATATACATTGAAAGAATATATCAGACCTGGGGTCGATTTCACTAACATTGCGATGCATCGTAGCTAACGAAGGGTTCAGCTCGTAACTCACCACATCATAAGGTATATGAATTATGCATTAGAAAAACCAAACCCTTTGTTAAAGTTGCCTGGCGCCAAGAGGTTGTCGTAGCTAACGATGGGTTTTGGTCTTACGATGGGTTAACGATGCATTTTAACATTAGTGAAATTGACCCCTGGCCTTGGGTTTATTTTGAATGTTCAAGTCAACAATTATATGTTTTGTCCCCAGCAAAAAAAAACTCCACAGAAATGGCAATATTTACTACTTTTTGCCTTTGCAGGCCTGGTATGATGTGTTGTACTAAACGGGTCCATGACCAGGTGTTCCATGCAAAAAGTGTTGAACTTGTTCAGAAACATGTCAGTATTTCCTTCCTGTGTTTTATTGATAGGTTCTGAATGAGACGCTGCCTGTTGTTAAGCCAAATGCTGATGAAATCAGTGCTCCTCCTGAAACAGGTATCCGTACGACATGGATAGGACATGCCACTGTCTTAGCACAGTTTGACGGGATATCTGTCCTCACTGATCCTATTTTCACAAACAGTTGTGGAGTCAATTCAGTGCTAGGTCCAAAACGGTATAGACCGGTGCCTCTGACAGTCGATGAACTACCAAAAATTGATGCAGTTGTAATCAGTCACTCGCACTACGACCATCTGAGTCGACCTACAGTCCATGAACTCGTGAAAAAGTTTGGCAAGAGTCTTCACTGGTTTGTTCCATTGAAGATGGCTGATTGGATGAGAGCTGAAGGGTGTGAGACTGTGACAGAGTTGGATTGGTGGGAGGAAGGGCATATGGAGAGTCACCCTGGAGTCAAGTTTGCTTGTACACCAACTCAACATTGGGGAATGAGGAACCCGTTGACAGACAGGTGAGCGCACAGAATTGATATCTCTTTAGGAGCGTGGCCAAGCGGTTAAAGCACGGGTCTCGAAATTTAAAGGTTGTGGGTTTCGAGCCCCGGGCCAGGTGGTTAACGTCTCCTTGTTTCCTTGGGCAAGAAAATTTGCTCAATTGCGCCGTGGTTCAGAAGTCATGTTAAGCCGTTGGTCCCCTGTGCGAATGCTCCTTCTTGGGGCGCTGCATACAGTGTATACCTGATGAGTCTATTACAGTGACACTTTCATACAATTGAGTGAGATGATGCAAATTTCTTCCTTAGATATGGTTTTTGTTCAAAGTTGCTTATACATTATATTTTGGGATAAGATAATACTTTGCTAGTTTGTCTTGCTTTATAAATAAAACAAGAAATGACATATTTGAAGTTTTCAAAATGACTGTGACTGAATTAGAGAATAAAAGATAAGATTTATTGTTTTGCCTGTCGTAATGGGCACCCCCTGCGGGGGCACCCATTACTCAAAATAATGTACGCCCATCCATTATGAGACGATAGATGACAGGCAAAACAATAAATCGCCATCTTTTATTCTCATTCTTAGTCACAAATTTGAGTCAATTTATAAACCAAAACGATGTTAATCATTGCCAAAAACTATAAACATTTGATAGGTAATCTAGTTAGGTGTAAAATTGAGCTCCGAATTGGATCAACCCTTTCACGTACGGGTAGGGGGCAACAACACAAATGGGTCGAAAAACGTGATTTTAAGGTCAAATTTGATTTGGCAACGCCTGGGTCAAGGTCACTTCACCGCTCAAGTTGAGTGGTCATATGGAATGTGTATATGTAATTGAGTGACAAGCAGGCAATTAAATGTCCTGGTCATGCTTGACTTCGCCAAGAGAATGCTTGGAAGCAAACGAAAAAATGATCCTTCAACACCACCCAGTTTACAAACATTGGGCTGTGGTAAAAGTGGAATGGTTCCTGGCGGTATATGACATTTTAAAAGGTTTTAAGAGGTTTTCAATCTGTCATATACCGTCACAAAACACTCCATATTCATCACAGCCATATTTGTGCAAACTGGTGGGGCGTTGAAGGATCATTTTTCGTTTGCTTCCAAGCATTCTCTTGGCATAGTCAAGCGTGACCAGGACATTTAATTGCCTGCTTGTCACTCAATTACATATACACATTCCATATGACCACTCAACTTGAGCGGTGTGACCTTGACCCAGGCGTTGTCAAATCAAATTTGACCTAAAAATCACGTTTTTCGACCCATTTGTGTTGTTGCCCCCTACCCGTACGTGAAGGGGTTGATCCCATTCGGAGCTGAGCTCAATTTTACACCTAACTAGATTACCTATCAAATCTGACCAAAAACAACATAAGATTCCAGATAGTTTCCTTATAAACACCTCATGAGATATGGCTGAATAAAGTGTTTGTGCGGAAATACTTTAGACCGCTAGTGTATATGGTTTTCGTCATGCAGTTCAGATGTTCTTTTTAGATTAGAGTACATCGATCTTTGATTTAAACCAATATATGCATATTCATAATTGTTAATGCTAGGAGCTAATTGTACATGTATTGTGTAGGTCATATCTCAGTTCGGCGGAACTCACAATTCGGATACGTATCCGAATTTGGATACCCACGTACATTTCGTATCCAAATTGTGAACAATCAATCAATCAATCAATGATACAAGCACTTGCATAGCATGCATACCCCATGAAGGAGTCTATTCGTACAGGAGACCCATCTGAATTATGATACGCCTGTCGTGGCGCAGGAAACAAATCTATGGCGCAAGCTGGCAAGTACATGTAGAACATCTTTCTTGCATTTATGATAAATGTATCTGTGGAAATATCATTTTCATCTGTGCAATTCCAGCGGAACAGCTTTGAAACATGTCCTGATAGCTTCTTATCACAGAAGGCAAAATAATTTGGCCAATACTTTCCTAGTATTTAGATGACAAATGATGATAATGTCATTGACTTTTATACATACTGGTATGGTGCGCGGCGAAGCTGAATATTCATTTCAGCTGATATCCGGTTTCAGCTGTTTTTAATCCAAATTCGGATACGGGTATCAAAATTATGATACGGAGTATCCAAATTCGGATACGTATCCGAATTGTGAGTTCCGCCGAACTGATCTGTCTATCTATCTATCTTTTGTTGTATTGAATTTGATGTTAACAATACCTATGAGATCAGGGTTCAAGATCTCAACAAAGAATGTATTATAACATGAATTTTATTGATGCGGTAACAAAGTATTTACTGAATGAAACCAAATAAATCAAATAAGAAAGTGTGAAACTTTTTTTTTCTGTAGAAACAAAGTTCTGTGGGGGAGTTGGATGATCAAAGGACCAAATCATAGCTTCTATTTTGCTGGAGACACTGCCTACTGTAAAGTCTTTAAAGAAATAGGACAACGTTATGGACCAATTGATGTAGCGGCTATTCCTGTTGGGGCTACAGAACCAAGGTGTGTTTAAGCTTACAGAAATGAGAAAGGCAGAGTTGCTGCTATTCCTACCCTTTTCTTGGAATATACTTTTTCTGACCTATAGCATTAAGAGGCATCTCTGATAAAAGGATATGAACTACTTGATGTAGAGGCTGTTTATGCCAGGACAAAGTAACCACGTTATGTTACAGAAGCTCACATAAGTAGGTAAAAGATATATGGACCACTTAATTTAGCAGCAAAGTCCTGATGATTAAACAGAACCAAGATCTGTTGTACTTGAAATTCCAGGGACTTCCGTTTGAGGGGAGTGAACTTGACTGAGCCACCCTGCTCCCCTCAAATGCTTTATAGGAGCTCAATTAATAGAGCGCCTTGCATGATGGTATTCATATACAAATTTTCAGCTAGCTCCCCTAATTGCTCTCCTAAAGAACTTCAGGAGAGCAGCTGTCGACAGAGCCCCTGAAAATTTCAAATGGAAGTCCCTGAAATTCACAAAAAATAGTTACAAGGTATATAAACCAATGATGATAGGGTGGGGCAAATGAACCAAGTTATGATGTGTACCTTTGTCCAAAAACACTTTGTCCAAATATATTTGGTCCAAAATTATTTGGGCCAATCGTTATTTTGTCCTACCACTATTTTGGCCAAATCTATTTCGTCCAAAGTTATTTGGGCCAATCGTTATTTTGTCCTACCAGTATTTTGTCCAAATATATTTCGTCCAAAGTTATTTGGGCCAATTGTTATTTTGTCCTTCCACTATTTTGGCCAAATATATTTCGTCCTAAGTTATTTGGGCCAATTGTTATTTTATCCTTCCACTATTTTGGCCAAATATATTTTGTCCAAAGTTATTTGGGCCAATTGTTATTTTGTCCTACCAGTATCTTATCTTATAAAACCATTTGAATTTGAGTTATTAAGTCATATTTTTTTTTTTTAAAGTATATGAAAGAAATGACCGACACTGTTGCGGGTAGGATTTAAAATCCTTGTTTTCAAAAGCAACTGAACACCGGGAAAGGGGGTTGTAACAGTTTTTTTTGATAGAAAGAAAATTCAGGGTTAAACTGTCACTGTACAAAACAAAGAATGAATAATAAAGAATAGAAATGACGAAGATGAGAAGGAATCCACAGATTTTGTAACCATGGGTCATCTGAGTTGTTCATTTTCCCTCACATCCCCTTGTTCTAGAATACCATGTTAGCCTCTTAGTGGAATTTAGTTGACCAGTAAAATTTTTTCACAAGGACGTGTGACAGTTTAGATATACAAACCACAGGGTTTCTTGTGACAAGGATAACATTATTTATTTTGAACATATTACTAGTGTTGTTACGGTCAAAGATTTTAAAATGACCAAGGCCAAAATCACCTTACGTGTTCTTAAATGAAACAAAATAAATACACTGAAATTCGGAATAAGTTTTAACAATTTAATACAAGTTATTTCTTCTAGCACAGATAAAACACTTATAAATATCTAAACTTTACCTTATATAAGAAACTTACAGTTTTGAGATACCGCTGCAAAATCTGCGTGATCCTAGGATATTTCAAAAATGTTTATATTCCACGCTATAGTCCGAGATTGTTCATTAATGTCCACAGCATTAAAATCTTGAAAAACTTGCAGGCGTATTCTTGCAATTCACAAGTTCCGGAATCAAGCTGGCAAAAGGTAAATCCAAAACTTTCCTTACAAAATCAAATGGCGATTTCCACACAATAGTCCAGCAATCACAACGAAGCTCCACTTGGCTTAAAAGCTGAATCCAACGCACATAATCCACTCGGAAATTAAATATTAAAACAACAGTTTGTCTTTAATTCTCCATCTGTAATATATCGTTAATTCTCCAAAATGTTGCTATCTCCATTCTCCATTCAATGTTTAATTAGTAAACTCTACTCAGCTGCATATCTCGAAAACTATTCGGAATTTGGAGGTGAAATTTTGGATTTACAATCAGAAAAATATGGGCTTTCATTCGACATCAAAAAATGCAATACTTCAGGTGGAGCCCTGGGGATGAGAATGTGATCGGAACCCACACTTTTTAAGATAATAATGACAACTATCAAGTGACAGAATTGTGTTATCATTGATTTCTTTATACTGTATAAGTGGTATTTTTCGCGCAAAATGAGATCGGCGCGAAAATAAATGTACCGCGAAAATTGATGTTGATTTATTGCAAATGGAATTCTATACTCGGTCAATGTTCATATGCGCGAAATGGTCCAAAATTGGCTGAGCGTGAAAATTACTGAGCGCGAAAAATATTGGCGTTTACAGTATTAGATATTGCTTTGTAATAGATGTGCTATAAACTTCTGTTTTCTTACCAGGTTTTTCATGAAGTTCAGTCACT
>JXSR01S003730.1:42455-65115 GCA_000969725.1 Ophiothrix spiculata
GCTCCATTGACAGAAATCAAGACATCTATGGAGGAAGCAGGACTAAACCCAGAAGACTTCTGTACCAAGAAACATGGAGAAACGTGGCATCTGTTTGGGGACAACATGAATGAAGTAGATTGAGAAATGTACAGATTGTGTAATAATTCAGTTCAAAGTTTACTTTACAGTATATAACTTAATGGCAAAGAGAATAATTTAAATTGTGTTATATTGTGTACGTTGTACTTTTTCAAATTATTGTTTTCCAATTTTGTTCTAATTGTATGTTATGCCTTCAAAGCAGCAAAAAATTTCAAAAATAGCTAAAAATGCGTTTCAATTCCATTTTAGTATGTTTTGTGCATTAAAACATGCAAAACTAGTGAGCTACGTTACCATGATCTACATTACTACTGGCTTCTACAGAACTTATAACTGCCGTCTCATGACTTTTCTATGCATTAACAGTGCATACGTAGGATACACTTGCCTAAGCCTAAAACGGCAAAACATTGGCGAATATCAATACTTCAAAATTGAGCAGGTAATGTTGCTCACCACGTAAAAATGGGTTAGTCTTTGTAAAAGGAAAAATATAGAAGTGGTGTTGACAAATCACTTGAATTCAATATCCATGACTAGTTTAAAACGCTTAAAAGAAAAATATTTAAGCAACTGTATTTTTTCACTTTTTTCAACTGGATTGGCACCCGATTTTTTGGAATGAGCGTTATATGTTTATATGATATACTTTTGTAAAACTGTAAGTGCTTTCATCATGGTATTAACCTTTTTGTAATCTTAATAGTGTACGCAGAACGTATTAAGGGTAAAGTCAACCTCAGTTTTAGAAATATTTTATGCATTTGTAATTCAGCAACCTTTAATTAAAATCATGTAGTACACGATGGCCAGGCCAACCTAATTAAATTTTGCAATTAAAAACTATTTAACTTTTTAGCAATAAGAACAAAGATGCATTTCTCAGGGTTTTTTTCTTTAATTTTTGGTTTCCTTTTTGAATTATTGCCAAAATAGGCCAGAAATTGATTTTTGTTGTTGTTATTTTGAACTTATTTTGGCAATATTTCGAAAAGTAAGTTAAAATAAAGAAACGAGAAATTAGTTCCTAGACATGTTCCAAAACGTAGCCCAACCATCATCTTCTACATACATGCATGTAAATCCACATTTAGAAATGTATACTTTTGTATGGTTTTAAATCATGGGATACTGAGGTTTGAACCAAAAGTATTTCTTGAAGTGAGGGTTTGACTTAACCCTAAAAGTTAAAACAAATCTGTTATCTGTCTCACAAATTTATTGAAAATTAGGAATAGGAATAAATAGAGCTTACCATTATTATATTAATTAATCTGTCTTTGGCAATAACTGACAGTATATTTGTTATCCAGGAAGTATTTTTAGATTTAGATCAAAATCTTAACTTTGACGTTTGATCTTTATACGAAAGTTCATCTATTAATCTAGAACCTGTTGATTTGTGTAGACTAACCTTAAATATCTTCACATGTGGGAGTTTATTTGTCATAATATTTTCACTTATCACATGAAGTAAAGCTAAACAAAGGTGTGTCATTTTCGTGGAATTTTTATCTGATTGACAATTTTATTTCACCTGTTATAAATGCTGAACAATAAACAAAACACACCTTGACATTATTGTCACTTTTGATGCCTTAGTAACTAATGTATTCTGCTGAAAAAACTTGGAATGTTTGATAATTTCATATCAGTGAGGTACTAAGAATTGTATTACTATGTTTCTGTACAAACATTTTTGACCGACTGTATTAAAGGTATTTAAGGTATATAAAGTTTTGACTTATTATTGGAGTCTTTAAATTTCCTACAAATCATGAAATTTTGAACGCAACAAATGCGTACAGTTAACAAGCATCTCGCCTCACGCAGTTCGAAAGACTTCTTTTCATGCAATGAGTCAAGCAACCAATACAACTAGATACGCACCGCGCATTTTCATTACCGATGCGTAGTCGCACACGCTCTCATCATACGCACCCTGCAGATTAGATATGTAGGAAATTTAATGATTCCAATAATAGTTATTGTCACACCCACAGTACAATTGGTTGTTGTACTTGTTGTAGTACATGTATATTTGAAGTAAGATTTGAACATGTTGCTAATTTGTGTGTGAAAGGTATTTTCTGGGATATTGTATTCAAATTGTATCGAACTTAAAATATATTGAGAAATATTTATCTGATGAACTTTTTAGACCATGTGTGTACAATGTTCCTTCTAAGGTTTTTAAGCTTGTATCAATTCAAGTAATTTGACAAAGTTGAAGAGCTGATGCTAAAAGTTAACTATATAAAGGAAAGAACATATTTTTTTCCACACATTTTCAGAAATTTGTTGCTCCAATTTTCCCGGCTACTGCGCCAATGGTGCGCCATACAGCCTTAGCAGGAACACTGGTTGTGTATGATGTTGCTAAATCAATCAATCAATCAATGATACAAGTACTTGCATAACATGCATACCCCATGAAGGAGTCTATTCGTACAGGGGACCCACGGAGCAAGTAGAGTAAAATTTCTTGCTCAAGGAAACAATGAGACGAATATTTGAAACAAAGGTCTATTTCTCTTTTCAGAGATAGAATTTAAAAGAAATAGACAAAAATCAACTACTGAATCTAGTATGATCATAAAAGAACTGCAAGCATAAATAAGCTGTTGAACTGTATAAGCAGAATTATCAGCAGTATTTTATATAATTTTAGATTGAAATATTCAGTGGCGTAACCAGACTTAGATAGGCGGTACACACTTTTTGGGTTTACCGACAACAGATTGTTGAACCCGAACAAAGTACACCCAATTTTTTCTCAAAGTGTTTTTAAAAACTGGCAAGCAAAAAAAAAATGGTTTTTCTTGTCGTTCATTTCTAATTTCTTGTCAGTTGTTGTAACAACAAACAACTATGCAGCTGATTTATTTAAAATGTAGTTCTCTCATTTTTCTAGCAATATTAACAACATCCCCCTGGTCAACATCGTCTTGTACGACACACATTTTGTAGCTATTGTTAAACCCCTACAAATTTTACAAAAGTGCCGTTCGGTGACCGACAAGCTTTTTATAAGTGGACAAGGACCAGGAGCCAGAAATCTGAAAAAAGAGGCTCCTGGTCCTCAAAATTACCAGGGAAGCAGGAAATTGCATATACTATTTCTGAACATTTTGGTTTGGAAATCAAGAATTTATCAATAAAAGAACAACTATAGTATTTTTTTTTTTTTTAGTCAGGGCACCTCATTAAAAGTTATGGGTCTTTCCACTCATGGTGAGAGGTAAAAGGATTTGCATTCATACAACCAATAAAGTTTTGAGAAAGGCCATATAGTAAAACATTATGGTATTCGTTATCTGATTAGAAGCAAAAGCTTTAAATATTTATGTAAAAAACAATCTACGTGTAATTTACACTAGTGTCAAAAGTCTCAAATGGGTTTTCCTAAGTGCAGTTGAGCCTTATCATGAAGTTGCTGGGGCCAGAGATATGTGTTTGTATCTCCAAATAGCTCCAAATTACATTATATTGAGGTTTGAAAATTATAAATACACAAGATATTTGTATATAAAAATGGTAAAGGAGAATACTTTGTATCAACAGTAATATGTCCTATTTCAGTAAAACTAAGAAGATGAATTTAAAGACTTAAAGAAGACGTTGAGAAGACAAATTGTATATAAACAACACTAATTGAGGACCCTAGAGCTAAAAGGGGGTTAAGTCACAAAATCTTGAAAATTGAGTTGTGTCAATTTCCTGGTACATTCTGTACAAGTTTTGTAGTAATTTGATGATCAGAGCATGTGCAAGAGTCACTGCGAGATACAGCAATACCATTCAAGACAACACAAATGATATGATGTTTGTGCCATTTTCTCAGTTTGTACTCAATGTGACTTAACCCCCTTCTGGTTCTAGGGTCCTCAATTAATTGTATATAAACAACACAAGTCTTTGGGATGAAAGGTTTATCATTACTTCATGTACAATAATCCGAAACTTAGAAGTGCCTAATTGCAAATAAGAGCAACAACTCTTGTAATCAGCGCTATTTTAATTTTTTACGAGAAAAGATAACTTGGAGAAAGCTTGAAACACAATAGAGGTATACAGAACATAATTAGTAATAGTGTGGGTAACAATCTTTTTACAATATAAATTATTAAGCTATCCCATCAATATTCACCACATTCAAGAAACTATGTGTGCATCTCATTTCAATTGTTTCATTGATGGTCATTTCTAGCTCAAGTCGCTGTATAGATATTGCTATCAATAGAATTATAATACCTCACATAAGATAATTAATCCCTATTATAATCCTTGCTTCAGATATTAAGGCGCTAGATATTCTTTCGTCATTTTCATTCAGAATTTTTCTTGTGCTCCATCCATGGTATAAAATTTTCATTCTGAATGAATATTACCATTCTAAATTGAGCTCATATGCCAAAATCGTTTAAATTATTTCGCCTAGCTCGGTGATCTCAAAATCATGAAAATGCCCTCAGCTTCGTTTCGGGCATATTCATGGTTTTGAGATTACCGACGCGAAATAATTGTAATCATTTGTTTACAATGATCATTAACTCATTAAAATATGCGAAGATTAAAAAAGATCACTTTGATCAAATGCGATATAGGTATCACCCAGAAACTGGTTGGTCTCAATATGATGCCAAGTATCAATATGATGCCAAGTAATATTATAGATGGAAAAATAGCCTACAGAATTGAAAATGAAGACATATGCCAATGTGATTTGCATAATGTATTTAGAATTACTGTGTTTTAAGTTTTCAACCTGATGGTATTGTAAATTGTAATCTGCTTTATTTTTGACACAAATAAAGTAAAGTGATTGCAATTTGTAAAGTGCAATCATAATTTATAGTGTATGAAATAGTATGAGTAGTCATTTTTTTTCAATAAAAGTCGATTGGCAAATGTATAGTCAAGCTTGATAGATGTATATGGTTGTAATTAGTTTGAGGCTGAGATGAGGCGTGTTATTGGTATATAAAGGGATTGTGTTATACAAGCTTTGACAATACAAACATTCTGATTCAAGGTAATTTTGTGATCCCAAGAATCACTTTTAGGCCGAAACCATACTCGGCCTCCAAACAAAATTTTCCCTACCAAACATTTGGTCGTGACGTCACCAAATATTTGCCATCGAATTTAAAGTATGAACGGGTAACAAACATTTGGTCCAATGTATATATGGCAATTCAATAACATTTGCAATCTAGCGCGAAATTTTATTTGGTCTCAACTCAGTGTTGAAGTTATTTCGTTTGGAGTCGCTCGTCATTTTGACGTCACGACCAAATGTTTGGTAGCGAAAATTTTGTTTCGGCCATACATCTTCAATGAGCTGAATAAAAGCACCTGTAATGTGAGTGTAATGTTAGACATAGTCATTTTAAAGATGAAACTCCAGTATATTTCAAAGACAATTTTCTATGTATCTTTGATACATGTTTTTCAAGATGTGAAATGGTTTACCATCTTGGGGGGGGGGGTCTCCACTTAAGTGACAGGCGTGTACCTTCATGACACTTTGAAAAGGGGGTCATTTAGGTGTGGTGCATATAAAAAACATTGATGTCACACAGCTCACAACCAGAATAAAATGGGGTTTTGTATAAGACCAGAGAGGATCCTCAAATTCTCACTTGTGCAGGTCATTAGTGCCACAGTTTAATATTGTTAGAGATGCAAGTGAATGGAGCACATTTCAATTGAATTTTTCATCAAAACTGTGAGCAAAGTGGCCACAATTAAAACAAGAAGGATGTCATTCGGTTTGGGTTAAACAGCTAAATAGATACAAGGATGAGGGATCATCAAATGGGGACAAGGGAATGGGGCATCCAGGACATTTCTCTGTGGGAGTTCAGACGGACTTGAAGGCTTAAATTGTAATAAAAAAAAACAGGCTTTACATGATTTTTGACAAATTGACCTTAAATTAGGATTTTACCCCAAATGACCTTTGACCTTACTGAGGTTACCTTCAGTTGGCCCCCTTAGTACTTGTGTGTGGATCCGATCGGTTCCCTGGCCCCAGGTCTAGGTTCCCCTACCGAAACCAAGTTGGGGAGTTAGGGTGTTGGATACAGGAATTGGAACCTAACATTGGGAATATAATTTTACAGTATTCAAATGGTATATCAAACTATATATTTGCCACTAGCAGGAAAGATCTTTTGCATGTGCATTTAGTGAATAAACTTGGGTAGGCCAACTCGTGTTGTGCAACCTCTATAATTGTATAGACATAGGCCTACTATGTATTATGAAGGGTAGATTGAGGATATCATATAATAAAGATATTTGGAGGAAAAATAATATTTTAAGAGAAAAGAAGTCATCATGAAGAAATCATGATAACATGAAAGAAAAAACTCAAAAATATTTGTCATCACTAGCTGAAAGCCTCAAATTGAGAATACATACCAGGAATACATAATCCTTAAATGTTGTTCTTTTGAGTTCCCCTGACTTTTTCAATTCAATGCCATTTTAGAAAAAAGGAGTATATTTTCAGCAGTTGTGCAGCCATCAAAGTTTCTTGCCTAATGAGCCCATCATCTGGATCGACCGGTAGGCCTACTTGAACCTGTAACCTTATAACTAGTCCTAACCTTTCATCACGCCCATCAAAGGTTCCAGTCATATTCTCATCCCCCGGGGGTTTTTTTTGATCAGTGACAAATTATAGCTCTTATTTTTCTCAGTGATTGTAATGATCTAAAATTTCACATTAATTATTTTTTTAGTTTTGGAGATACAGCACAAAATGTAAAGTTAGCCTAAATATACCTATTTTCTATACCTATTTACATAACAGCATCATCCCAGGGTTACTTTCTTCTGCCTCTGAGAGTAAACAAGAAGCAATCTGAGGGTGAAACCTCGAGGGTGAAACCTCACAAAATGCATTTTAGAGGTCAGGTCAGGGTCAATCATAAAAATCCTAAGGCTATGCTGATTGCTGAAATAGGATCTTATAACTAAGGCGATAATGGCTAAGTAAGCATTAAAGATACAGCGTTTGTTCTGGATATAGGCTTGCTTACTCTCTAAATGTAAACGAGTGAAAATTTCACTCCCCAAAAGAGTGAAACTCTTATAAAGTTTTGTATGTTAAACAGCAAATTTCCACTCATAAAGAGTGAAAATCACTCTAAAAAGAGTGAATTTCCACTCGTTTGAGGAGTTAAACGAAGGACAACTCGAAAAAGAATTGTCCTTCGTTTAACTCCTTAAACGAGTGGAAATTCACTCTTTTTAGAGTGATTTTCACTCTTTATGAGTGGAAATTTGCTGTTTAACATACAAAACCACTGAGTGGTTTATAAGAGTTTCACTCTTTTGGGGAGAGAAATTTTACAAAAATTTTCACCCGTTTACATTTAGAGAGTAGTAGGAATTAGTTACCAAGAAACTTTCTCTTGTAGGCCTATACAACGCGAAAAACTGCATCGACACATTTCCCAATTTTAGTGTCACAATGATAAGAAACATATTTTATTTATAATTTGGCCAAGACACCACCCGGAAGTTACGCATTACGTTTCAGCCGACGTTTCTGTATAGTCTTATATCAAGACTTTTCTAGTGGCGATTTTGTAGTTCAGGTTTTTACAATCTTTCTCTTCCATAGTAAAGACTTGATTCAGTCTGTACGTAAACAATCAGTTGATCGTGAGTAAGCAGAAACTTGTGACTGCAGTGCTACTGAACATTGATTTTGTGGGCCAGTTTTACAGAGAATTACTATTATTTTACAACGAACTTGTTGTAGATAAATTGAAAGCATGGTTTGAATGATAATTGACGGTGAGTTGTAAAAACAAAATTGTCCGTATTATATAATTAACAGTCATAAAAATGATAAGCTTACTCAGTAACTGGCCGCGAAAAACTGCATCGACACACATAACAGTAAGTTACTGTATGTCTAAGTCTGTCTCTGTAAGAATGGGTCATTTTCAGGGGGGTTGTGATTCATGGGTCATCAGATTAATTTATAAAAAAATGCAGTGATCATTGGTGATACATTAGTATGACTATTCATACGGAATCTGGACATTTCATACCCGAGACACTTCATACCCGTTCGATATTCATACCCGCGCCGAGATTCTTCTTCTTCTTCTTGAATACTTCTCAACGTCCCAGACGGGGGGAACCACACGAGAAGGGTTTGTGCGCAATGTGCTTATGAATTTTTGTTGCGTCTTGGTTTCGGTAGAGTTTAGTTATTTCTTGCTTGAATATGTTATTGTCTAGAACTATATTTTGAATGTCTGGTGGTAGATCATACAAGTCCTTGGTGGTACGAGGGACACATGAATATTGGAAACAGTTTGTTCTTGGACTATTTTTAATAAATGAGTTCTTTGAGCTGGATCTTCTCGACGTAGTTCGTCTTGCTGGACGTAAATATTCTGACACCGGCAACGCCAGGGAACTCCCTATGGCCTTAGTGCCTACGTCCCCTTCTCACAAGAAGGTGACTTACAGGTCAATTGAAACCGTACAGTCATGAATTGTAAAAGTTGTTTCATCAATTTTTAGTAAATTTATTTTACATGCACGACCCAAACATTCACTGAAATGATCCAGAAAGACTTTAGAATATTGTTGTGAGTATTTTAAAATGCCAGAGTAATTTTTAAACCAACTTTTGGTAACTTTTTTGTCAAAGCACATGGTCGCCGCCATCTTGGATTTTGACCAACTTTTATCAAAAAAATGTATTTAAACTCAACTGAAGTTGATATTGGCCTGTTATATGTTGTTAAATACTAATGAGAATATACTGGCATACCTTTGGTAAATTTATATGCTCTCAAAAAGAAGATATTGACTTATGAAATTCGTCTATAGTGAAGGTCAATGGAGCTGAGTGTGACATTATCGTAGATGGAGTCCATCGTAGATAATTCACATTTTGGGACTACTATGGCCTTATGTAAAATGTTCACACACAATATTTTTCTCCGGGTTGATAACATATCCCAGTCAAAAGAACGCACGAGTCCTGAAGCACTAACATCTTGACTGTAATTATTGAAGACCATTCTAGCGGCTCTTTTTTGGACTTTGCCAATGGTCTGTATGTGTTCTTTGGTATGTGGGTCCCACACACTCGAGCAATACTCTAGCAGAGGACGTGTTAAGGTGCAGTAAGCAGATGCTTTAATTTCATGAGTACATGACAACAAATTCCGACGGATGAATCCATTCACTCTATTAGCTGATGCTGTTATTTTTGAAATGTGTGTGTCCCATTTTAAATCCTCCGATATCTCTACTCCCAGATTGTTTGTAGGAGCGATCCACCCAGCTTGTAATTATTGACCAATGGGGATTTTGAATTAGAAATTCTTAAAACAAAGCATTTCTGCGGGTTGAAGCGCATCTGCCATGTGTTTTCCCAATGAGATAGCTGCAAGGTCAGTCTGTAGTTTTGTCGCGTCCTGTGGAGATTTGATAGTAGAATATAACACACAATCGTCAGCAAATAAACGAACAGTCGAAAATAAATTGTCGGGTAAGTCATTGATATAAATGAGAAATAAAAGGGGGCCGAGCACCGTGCCCTGAGGTACTCCAGATTGAATTCTAACCCAGTTTGAATGTTCGCCTCCAACAACAACTCTTTGTTTTCTGTCCTGTAAAAAAGATGATATCCATGTGTTGATTCTTCCGGAAATTCCATATTTGTTTAATTTGAGAAGCAATCGATGATGGGGCACGGTGTCGAAAGCTTTAGAAAAATCTATTATAATTATATCAGTTTGAGTTCTTTGGTCATAGGAGCTGGTCAGGTCATGAATAAATTGAATGAGTTGGGACTCATTGAAGTGGCCTTTGCGGAACCCATGTTGGTATTCAGATAATATTTTATGAGCATCAAGGTGTTTCATTATGTGGGAGTGTATCACATGTTCAAGTATCTTGCAACATACCGAGGTGAGGGAGACTGGTCGATAATTCTCCGCTCTGGTGCGATCACCTTTTTTATAAATTGGTGATATGTTCGCACTGCGCCAATCCTCAGGCAGCTGGCCAGAGTCCAAAGAAGACTGGAAGATCTTACTCAGGATCGGTGCCAGTTCATGAGCTAACTCTTTTAGAATTAGGGGGGATATTTCATCAACCCCAGAAGCTTTAGCTGGATTTAAATTCTTCAAGAGTTTCTCAATCCCTGTTGGATGTATCTGGATATCTTGAACATGTGGTACACTACCAGGATTATTTTAAACATCTATGGCATATTTTGCATATCTTCTGAAGTAAAAACGGATCGGAATTGGTTAAGTATTTCCGCTTTTTTGTTGTTTTCAGAGAAAAGTATACCTTTGACTTTTAGAGCAGGAATGCCAGATGAATCTTTCCTTAGACTCCTGATAAAAGACCAGAAATGTTTTCTGGACTCAAGACAAAATTTACGTATGTGCCTTCTGTAAGAAAACTTTGATAATTTGTGTGTGTCCTTTCAAATGGCTTTGAAGCTATCCCAGTCTGAGTCAGTGCCAGTTTTTCTGGCTTTATTATAGGCACGTTGTTTTTTCCTTAGAAGTCTCCTGATTTTTGGACTTATCCAAGGTGATTTATTATGTCCCTTTATAACTTTAGTCGGAATGTGTGTGTCCATTATTTCCTTAAGATGGTTTTTGAATCTAATCCACATTGATTCAACCGACTCAGATGTTGAGCTTGAATTGATTCATACCTTTTGTCATGTTTGTACGGTATTAAAGGGCTACAAATGTTATAGTTTGTTAAATTTTCTGAGTTGGAGTGGATGGGAAATCAATCATCATAGGCCCCCTTATTAAAATTTAAAAAATGACGTATGGGGTTTGTAATTAGTGCAATTTTCATCATAAAATGGCAAGTTTTAAGTTCAAATTAAAATTTAAAATTACGTTAGCGAATTGGCTTTGAAACTCATTTAAACTTTGTTTGGTCATTTCAGGTACTAGATTTAGATTAATTCTTATTTGTAAAACAAATTTATTCCATCTTATGCAAACATAACACATAGGAAAGCAATGTTCTTCAATGTACATACCATAACACTATACCTGAACCCCCAGGTTCTTGTCGTTTAGGTTTGGCCGAACAAAAATATTGAAATTTGGGGTAAAAATATTATGTACATTTTAAGTAAGTGTAAAAGTGTGCGCCAAGCTTATCCTGACCAGAATTAAACATATTTTGAAACCTCCATTTGGTTACATAACGTATGTAAAAAAACAAAATTGGGATACCGTTGGCGTATCGTGTTACGATGACTTGAACTATTGATGAAGAGCGCCCTCGCGCAGTTTTCGGAGCGCCATAACTCTCTGCGCCATCCAAATCCCAATGTAAAAACAAATTCATAAGTGAGAACTCAACAAGTAAAAACAAATTCAAGCAAAAAATTGGTGGGATATCTGTTGCGCACTGAGATAGTGAGGGTCAAAGGTCAAATTTTTCTAATCTGGTGTGTTTTCGCAGCTCCGTTACTCTGCACGCCATCGACAGAAAACGATAAAAATACCAACAATGTGTAGAGACAGTTTTCCTTATAAATATAAGAAATGAAAAAAGAATCTAGGGACATCTGCATTTTTTATGATTTTTTGTAAATTGGCTTTAACCAAAGCACATGTTCTAAGTCATGTTCACCTCGATTCTCTCAGGCCTATAGATGTATGTACATCGGAAGGCCTGTGTTGAGGCTAGTACTTGATTATCTAAAAGACTAAAAAATCAATACTTTAAAAAAGATCTACCAAAAACAAATAATCACTCCCTGCAAATACAGGAAGAATTGGTATTCTATAACCTGGTAAATAAAAAAGATTTGCCATGGGCCAGAAAACGACGTCGATCTCAATACTTTCTTATGACATGTAGTTATGCGGCAGGGATAATTCATTGTTCTAAGGAAAACTAGAAAACTAGGTTTACAATGTAGGCTACATTAGTTCCTACGACTTTATATTACCATCTCACAAGATGGTTACTCTCAGGGTCATAGACATAGATTGAATCATAGGAATACTTTGACCAAGCCCGAGGAAATTTTATAGGGGAATCTGGACTTGCTGCCATTTTGATTTAACTGCCGTGTAAATGCTACATGGGATGTCGGCCGTATTGGATTGTCACTCATGCAGGATGAGTTATTGTACCTCCAGCATTTTATGTCTCCGTGTGCCACACTTCGAGAGTCTTCGATACGGATTAGTGGGAAAATTGGTGTACTTTGATCGGAGCAAGTCATCGAAATACACGCTACTTGAAATGCAGAAAAGGTTTGCGCATGAAACAAATTATAAACGCTGTATGCACCAAGTGAAGATTTACGCGATCTGCCTGGATATCGGGCCAAACTCCAAATATATCCGGAGGTACAATAACTCGCGTAGACATGCTCTGTGAGTGACACAAGATGGCAACGAATCCAGATTTCCGTATAAAACTTCCTTGACTTGACTTTAATATCAGTCCATATGATTTGACTGACATTAATATCAGTCCATATGATTGATTTACATGATGAATATGGACTGACTGGGCTCCTTTGACTCAATGGTTAATTTTACCAATTTTTTGAAGTACGTCTCATTTTGAACAACTCGCAACATGAAAAATGTGGTGAATGTTTTCTTGCACACCTTAGTGAATTGCAAAAGCTCTAGGCCATGGTAGTTAAGTCACAATTTTTGGCCAAATTTGATATTTCATGATCTGTTTTTCATTCACAACTTCACCATTTATTTGCCGTTTCAAGTGGTTGACCCTCATTTTGAAGGGAATTATAATATCTTCCCATCTAACATAATTTTGTTGAAAATAAATGAATTTTAAATTTTTATGAACATGCCCACTCAGTGTACTTATCCAGGCTCAGCTGTGCCTCGCCTGTATGTGACACTTCCTGCCCGATAATTTCCCATATATCATACCTCCGCTGGCTGTGTTTCAAAATGATCGTAATCATGTCGGACGGAATTTGATAGAGAAAACGGCCCTCACTTTTTATAAAGGAGGTCAACAGATATAATCTTTTCACATTAATATACCTACTGTACCCTCCTACAAAGAAATCACATAAATATTTTTTAAAGTTACGTGTGCTTTTGTTTATCGTAACAAAACCGACCATGTCGGATGGAATCAATAGAAATGGCTTTCTCTACAGATTTTGCAAAAATTTAAATTCTATCGAAGTTAAAATGAAATGTGATTTGGGAGCATTATTATTTGAAAAAGAACATCCACTTAATTACTTTAAAATGAAATTTGGTTTTGAAAATATTTATCTCATCGAAAGGCGGCCTCTCGAAATGTTACCATGTCGGACGGAATCCAAGCATGTCGGACGGAAGGAAATGTTGACAGTTATACTTAATGCAATATTTTATCTTTATTGTGATAGATTTGCAATTTGTAGTGATTTTTTGTTAGTTATGATACATCTCAATATTTCAAGATCATTTTCATCGCTGAATAATTGGGAAAGAGCGCGCAAAATCATGTCTGAAAATCTTTTCCGTCCGACATGCTGTAATTTTTCAAAAATGTCTTCATATAATTTCTTAGAGGCTGTTGGTAGAACTTTTGATGATTTTAGGTCATTATCCTATCCATATAGCTTCTTTTGGAAAACAATTATGAAGAAAAAAACTTAAATTAAGTAACGTTAAATCATGAAAATTCACGAAACCTGCCAAATTCAACAGCTTTGCAGCCCAAAAAAAGGCAATAACTGAAAAACATTTTTAAAATTGATGCAAGAAAATGTAACATTCAACTTCATTGTGTGTAATTAAATAGAAGCTAACCAACCATGATCAAAAACATTTCAAAATGTATGGAATAAATTTATACGGACAACTTTTTTACCCGAAAACATGTCGGACGGAATTGAGTAACATGTTGGACGGAAAATGTTTTAATCCGTTGTACCATGAAAATCTGATTTTGCAGGTTTGAATTTTTTTCTTATTCTGATGCACAACCCAAATCATTGATAAGGTTATGATGGATTTATACAGACCACATTGTCAACAATAAAGATTTTCTTTGTTTTATCAACTTTTTATATAGTCTTCAAACCATGTCGGACGGAATTTCCCCCAAAATAATTCGCGAAGTAAAATTTCAGAAGTTTACGAAAAAAAATGTCAAAACTTTTTATGTGGTATTTATAGAACTGTATTTAAATAACAGCATACCTAATGGCTTTCATTAGGAACAAACCTTCTCAGAAAAGACCTAATGCATTTCCGTCCAACATGGTTTAGTTTTTGAATGGTTGGACAAAAACGCCAATATATCGGTGAAAATACAACAAATCACACGATGTCATTATATTTTCTGAAACTTGTGATATTCATCTCAAACTTAAAAACATTTTTAAAGATTAATCAGATAAACTTAAAATTTTCACCTTGGGGGTGACCAATTTTGAAACACAGCCCACTTCATCAAATAACTATTAGCATATGTAGGCAAACATGCAGCCATGAGCCTTCCCTTCCAAGGCCAAAATTACCCAGTTATACCTTCCTCCTGCCAACAACATGTGTAGCTGTGACCCGAGTTCCATAAATTTATAATGTACATTGATTAATCATAATGATCTGTGACTGTGTCTTTTTCTATCTCCAGCCTGTGCCTTCGTCAAGAAGAAGATTGTGCAGGCAGTCAAAAACTCTCCTGAAGATGAGAAATCTCAGGAAGCAGCTCAGCAGGGACAGAGAACCTGTGTTCTAAAAGGTGGCAGCAAATGCAATTCGCAAGGTAAGTCAGAGTACAAACATAGCACGAGCTCTAATTGTTGACAGATGATCTACACTCTAAAAGGTGTGTTAGCTATATGCACAAGGTATCAGAAGTACAAGCATGGTATTAGCACTGATTCATCCTGAATGATGGAAGTATATGCCAGTTTTACTCTTTCCAACATGAACAATGACGTACTTTGCATATCAATCATGGATTACCGTATAATCGTGATCATAAAACCCCGGGAGCTCCATGTCGCAGGAATGAATTGGTTCTGAAATTTGGGGGGGGGGTACTTAGTACAAAAGTGATTACGGAGATGTGCCGCAAACTCTGGTAGCAAAATCAGGCTGTCTGGTATTTCAATGGGTCCTTTTTCTTTGCAAAATGTGGTATTTTGATGGGTCTGTTTTCTAAAATGTTCTAAAATTTGCGCCATCAAACAAAAATCAGAAATTTTTCGCCAAATTAGCGTTGATTTTCGGGAAAATTTCATTTTTTGTATAAACTTGACTCAAAATTTTGGGAATTTGGTATATGGATGGGTCCCTTTTTCTTAAATATTGGTATATACATGGGTGGTACTTCAAATTTCCCAGAAATTGAGTACCCCCCCCCCCCCCCCCCTGGGCATAAAACCCATCTACCTCCATGTCAATTCCTGATGTGGCAAAAAATTGAAAAGGACTTCTTGTAAGAAAAGTTACCAGTACTATTGAAGTTTGGTTTAATATCTATTCTAATAAAAATCTCAAGAGTTCTAGTTTTGGGCATGATGATTTGATTTGTTTGATCCTAAGACCTATTTGTAATTGTTTTCGTCAACAGCTAATGGGTACACCCAACAAGAACCAAGTGCTCCACCAAGCTACGAAGAAGCTGCAGACTACCCTGTTGCATTATCTAATCATGGAGCATCAGCGTACTAAGTGTAGCAGATAAAATTATTCAGAAAGGCTCCCAAAATATCTTCAATACATTGTGAAGTTTAATGTTATGTATCTAAATACTTAAAAGGTAACAGGATTCAGAATTCATCATTGAAGGTTTGCTTTAAAGTTAAAACCAGTGTTCCTGCTAAGGCCGTATGGCGCACCATTGGCGCAGGAGCAGGTACAATTGGCGCAACAGGTTTCTGAAAATGTGTAAAAAGTATTCTTTTCCTGGCTTTATTTAACCAATCGTCAGCCTGAGCTTATGATTTTGTTGTATAAAGAACCTCTTCAACTTCGTTAAAATCGCTCATATTGGTGCAAGCTCAAAAACCTTAGCAGGAACACTGGTTACAACTGTCCAAATGTTAAAAAAGTGCAGTCCGTTTATTAACCGTCACTTTTGTAGATTATCCGTTTCTTGTTAATTGCTGTTTGGTGAGTTTGTTATATTTTTGTTTGTGCATATATTAGGCCTTCAAAGTTATTTATATATCATTTTTTTTTTTTTTTTATTATTATTTTTTTCTAGACATTAGGCTTATGTTGTTATCCTCCCCACATTGAGTTGGCTTACTTTGTTTTTCTCAAATTGTCCAAATGTTGTATGTAATATTTGATGGAGCTGTTCAGGACAAATTTGTTGTATGTAATATTTGATAGAGCTGTTCAGGACCAATTTCAAATTTACCAATTGATATAATTGATATGTAGCAATTGCATATTTATGTCCTTCCTTTCTTTCCTGCACCAATCCCTCCTCCATTATGCATAAATTTGTAAAGACAAATATTTTATTTTTATAACGTGTTTTCTCCACTTCAAGTCAGAAGGAGGCCTAGGGTTGATTTGACATAGCAGAGACCAATTCAACATGTATGACATTGTTTTACATTTCAACAGTGGTATAGCCACTCATATTTATCAAGGGGGTAGGGACACATGTTTCTTCCCGATATTTTCTGGCATGTGCATATTTCTTTCTCATTTTTCCTAATGGGTAATACATGTATGTCTCTTTGTAAGAAGTAACACTGTACCACCTGTATCAAATAAAATTGTGCACGGATTAAAACTGATTTTGACCTTGATAAAAGCACCGATTCATACAGTTTAAAAAAAAAAGATATGACCATTTTTGTGAGTACGTCTCTTTCAGATCATAAAGCAATAACCCGTAATTGTGATATGTAATATCTTGCTTAACTGTGTAAATCCCATTGGAATGGAAGAAAAAGAGATGTACTTACAAAATTGGTCATATCTTTTTTATTTTTCACCCGATTTCTATCATTTTTTCTGCATTTGAAAGCTTATTAAATCTGCTTTACTACAATAACAAGAAATTTATGATTTGGTGCTTTTATCAAGGTCAAGATTACTTTTAATCTGTGCACAATTGTTTTTGATACACGTGGTACAGAAGTGACAATCATGCTGAACACATAAAATGTACAGAAACTAATCCAAATTTTGTCCCTTTAAATGAAGAGCTAAACCATTTTGGAACAGAACTTTAATAGTAAGAGCATTCATTATGTATTATAATGTGGTTAATGAGCTTATGATATAATTTTGACTTTTTTGACCAAATTTATACTTTCTGTCTCGGCAAGAAAACAATTACAAGGGAAAATGTATTTTTTTATGTATTTATTGTTTCCATGTTCTGCAGAAATTGGGGCTTATAATATAATAGATAAAGAAATATTGAAAATGGAATAATGAATGTTTTGTAAAGTAATATTAAGACTGAAGGGTGTTAAACATAATTTTTTTAAAGTAAATTATAATATGCATTTTTCTTCACAGGAAGTGCCTTTTAAAAGTATCAATATTCAGAGAAAGATATGTATATATTTGTAAACGTATAAATGTAATTTTTTGATAATGACTAAGATATGCAATAAAAGAATACCTCTCAATATTATACAAAATGTACATGTACTGGTACCAGTAAAAGTATCAAATAATATTGATAATGCTAGCCAAATATCTTTCATTTATTATAGAGTGCAACCTTGCTAACACAAAATCGCCGTGACCCAAGAATTAAGTTTGTGTTACCGGGATTAACATAGAAAATCAACACTTGGGACTCAGAAAACAGCTTGTGCTATCAGGAATTTTGTGTAAACAGACTTTGTGTTAACAAGGTTCCACTATATTATCAAGAGGAACATATTATTAAACTTATCAACTTGCAAGTTGATGCATTGTGTGTAAGTTAAAATATTGAATATTTCTTTCTGAGAATTTTGAGTTCAGCATGTTCAGTGAATTAAATACTCTGCTTTCTTGGTTAATGTTATGTTTGAATACTTAGAGAAAACTAGAAAAAATTCGCCTTTGTTTCATCTTACCATTTTTTTAAAGTAGTCACAGTTCCTGAAATTGGAAATGTGAGTATCTTCAATCGTACTAAAATCAAAACTCAGGGATGTACGTTTTGGTTAAAATAAAGTTTTGTTATTAACACCATAGGTACAAGTTGTGTTTGACCTCATCCTGTCACTGTGATAAGGCCAAAAAAAAATAGTTGTGTTGCCCTCACAGGCCCAAAGTGGTGGGGACTGCCAGGCCGGATTTTTTTTTTTAAATAAAAATTACAGATGCCATGTGTAAATAGTGTGGGATACATGGTTGTTTGCTACTGAAAGGTGAATTTTAGAACATTTTCGGGACTGGAAATCAGGCAAAATATTTGTGCAACTCAAGAAATATTAAAAATCAAGAGTTTTGATAATAAAAAAAAAACGGGTCGGGATTTTCCACAATTTCGACCCGACCGGTGGAGGGCAACACACAAAAAAAATTTTGGCCTAATTAAAGGATCTGATATTGCTGATCAATTTATTATCTGAATATGGTGCATTGTGGGACTGAAAAGGGTTTAATTTGTTGTGATTCGCGGACTTTAGTCACACAATGCAACATTTTCTGATAATTAGTGAATCAACAATTTGAATTGGCTTCAATACTGGCAAAACTTCTCACGTATGGTACTGTATACAGAGAAGTTACTGCTTTACTTCATGAATTTTCACAACATGTGTAAGAATGCCAGGCTAAGTGTACATTTTTTTTCTAATTTTATACCTATTCATCTCAATATTTTGAAAAGGGTAAAGAAAAACTAAAGAGTTCATCCAAATTCAGGCGAATTCAGTGCAAAAAGCAACAAAATGAATCCCTCTGTATACTAGTACTAGTACTCTGGTGCAGGCAAACTACCAAGACCATCGGTGGATTTAACCAGCAAGTCAGTTCAGATTACAAAGGTCTTTATGTATATAAAATATTTATAAGGCCAAATAAATAAACAAGTTTGTTTCTGGTAACATGCTTTAAAAATACAATGCGGTACGCGGCTTTTTATTTTTTATTTTTACCTTTCGAAAATGCAATACGATATGCGGATTTTCTTTTTTTCTTTTTTTTAACCAAAAACGCAGAAAGAAAAACACATTAAAACAATGCTTTTGGTTTCTATTATTATTTATTAATATCATTATTAACCAAAAAGTTTTGTTTATAACTTTAGCCGACCTTGGCTAAGCTTCTCTTTCATGTTCAATAATACAACATGCGACTTGTTTTGTTGCATCTTTATTTGTTTTTACGCAAGTCTCCAGTAAGCTATTTCACAGAATTGTTTTATTTATCAACAATAAGATTTTTTTTTGATACGGAATACGAAAAAAAAAAATTAATGCGGGAAATATGTAACTTAACAGAAACGTGCGCGGGTTACCAGAAACAAACGTGTTTCTTTTTTTGGCCTAATATGTGCTTGTATATTGTAAAACAGAAGTTGGAGACATTCTGGGACACCTTTCTGCTCTTCATTAAAAGAACCATTGAACTGGTCCCTAAATCTTGACCTAATGACGGGGTTATCTGAAACTTGTGAGACCCATAAGAAGACAACTCTTGATAAAATAAATGCAAGCAGGGGACTAGTCCATATGTTTTGGAAGAGTTTTTCATGTGTAATTTTGTGTATTCATTGATTGTGGATTATATTGTGTATAAATTTGGAAACAAACAGGATGTAACTGTTTTACTGACATTCAAAGTATATGATTGCTTTTTTAATTGAATTAATTAGTTGTGTTACTACGGTAATTGGAAAAACAATGTATGTACATCCATCTAAATTTGAAAAAATGTGGGGATTTTTGCAGACAGTCCCAGCTTATTTGATATCCAGCTGTGTGTAGGTTTTTCAGAGTTATTTTATTGCCAACCAGTCGAAATAGCTTGAAATAAAAAGTATTTAAATTTTTGCCTTTCCATTTTTCTGACAGTGATAAGGGAGAGCCTAAATAAGGTACACTTCGATGGCCTCTTCCACATTCTCAAGATAATACCAACATAATGTAAGCTGTTATTGCAAGTAGTGGTTGGTTATAAAATGTTTCAAATCCCTTATGATAAACAGGGTAAAAATTCATTTGATGCAGTATGATCTCCTGAGCATTTTGACTTGCTTTTCTTTTAAATCGGCCAATAAATGAGTTGGAGTGGGCTGAAAACCAATTTTGAACAGAGGGTTCTCAAAATGAGAAATTTGTCCATTGGAATTTAAGCGTATTTAGCAATGGCCATTTTAGGTGGAATTATGTTATAAGGGCTCTTGCCGATAAAATCTATATAGGCTTTCCAATTGCTATCAAGAAAAAGTTGCAGAGAAAGCAAGAGAGAAGCAAAAATCTTTCTTGTAAATAAATGTGCAGTGCCAGTGAACGGTATATTCATGTACCGGTAGTTTTATATCCAACATTGAGAGATGGCCAATTAGATCAGACGGATAGTCACTGCTGTTCTGAAATGTTGCCAAATTGTTCAACACCAATAATAAATGCTCTGGGTGATAGGTAGGAGTGAGACAGGCATATCAGAAAATGGGAATTATCTTGAAAGCATTTATTCCATGAATTTCATATACTAACGGATGTTGTTTACGTTTGAATTTTTTATTAATTTCATCATTGGACAAAAAAGTGGGCATGATTGGTCGCGACAGCCTAATATTTCTTATCTTTCATTCTAAACCATCAAACTATATACACCTCCATGTTGTTACTTCCGATTGGCATGTTGCAAGTCTTTGCAATATATATTCGTCATCAAAGTAAACCTAGGGTGCTTTGTCGAGTTTCTATCGATGTTTTGTCATAGGTCCTAGCGAGAAATTGTTGAATATGAAGAAACCATAGAGATTCAACTCCAATCTTTTAAAAAGCGTCCCAAATTTGAGTATTAAAATACTCAAATTTGGGATGCTTTTTAAAAAATGTACTATTGTTGGCATTCTAAATTCTGTCCATAAGAAAAAATAGGTGGCTGAAAAGCTATCAATCAATGATACAAGTACTTGCATTTCATGCATACCCCATGAAGGAGTCTATTCGTACAGGGGACCCACTGCTTTACGTGGCTGTCCGACCACGGAGCAAGTAGGGTAAAGTGTCTTGTCCAAGGAAACAAGCAGACGAAAACCGCCCGGCCCGGGGCTCGAACCCACAATCTCTGTATTACGAGACCCGTGCTCAAACCGCTCGGCCACGAATGAAATAAGTCAAATTCAAATAAGTATACTTGACACGTATTAAAACTTAGATAAGCTTGCACTGTCTTGGTCTTCTCTATTATGGAACTTAAAAAGATTTTGAATTTTGAAAGTAATGAATAAGTCATGATTCTGGAGCATGTAATTTCAAGGAAGCGCAAATACGGGTTAAATGGCCTTCCTGTTATCATTGTTCGTGGAAGAGAAGTTAATGAAAGAAATGGAATTATAACTCAATCGCCTAAGAAAGTTAAGACCCTTTGAAAATTCCTATGTTACATTAAACCAAGTTTGAGAAAAATGGGTTTAAATTTTTTTTGGAATCGCATAATAGTTGTGCTTTATTAAGTATTGCATTGAAACTTACAAGGTATACTATATAATTGTGTTTGCGAACTATGAATAGATAAAAATCAGTAACAATTTCAACTCTATTATTTATTTTTCTGTAATCAAAAATATTTAATATCCTTACAACACAACAACTTAATTTGATATGTAATAGCTTGGTCACAATAATCGTACGAACAGCTTTACGAGCAGTGTTTAGTCCATCTAATAGGACCACGCGACGCCCTCGCTGCTCGCTTTCATTACTCACTGCTCGTGGTTTTTAAACGGACTAAACACTGCTCGTAAGCTGTTCGTACGATTATTGTGACCAAGCTCTTACTTGACATTCATTTTTGAAATTCACCCAAAATTCACTCAAGCGTGAAAACCACTTCAGGCTGGATTAAGGCTCCTATTTTCTGACATAAAAAATGAAACCACGGCAATGCGCATATTTCTGACAAAAACTCATTTTGACCAAAAAAACACATGTGAACTTCTTTGACTGCACTTTTCAATAATTTGCTCCATTCACAGTGGATGAAAACCTTATCAGATCACACTGGATTATTAAAGATCGTGTAATTAACTATAGGTAAAATGCCGGTATGAAAGTAATCGTAGTCCCCCTGAAATGGTTGTCTGCCTTCCATAGACTACAACGGAATAAAGCGTGAAACTATGATAGTGCCTGAGAGTAAGTTGTTATAGCCTAGGCCTTACATTCCTGCTACACCGGTCGGTGTGAAAGGAATCTTACGGTCCCCCCATTTCAGGGGAGTTAGGTGCGGTATTGTAGTTTTCTTTGAAGGATACAGATATTTGAGATATTATTCATGTTGTGGCATAGGAGAAAAAAATAGCTATTTTGGATATATACGTCCTCAATGTGATATTATAGATATTTATTTTGTACATGTACTATTTTTATCTTCAGTATCTGATATTTTAGATATATTTG